>JALBCR010003463.1:0-239098 GCA_030710515.1 Abscondita cerata | reverse complement strand
TTTTACGTAGGGTGGTATCCTAATTAGTATATTTTGCCACAAATTTTACAAACAGTTTTTGAGTACGGAATTTATTTAAGCACAAGCAAAATATTTGGGAAGATACGCAACGCATACGAATAAAGTGTACCATAAAAATTGTCCCAACATATACATGGCTATACCGTGGATTTAATCCGAGTTATTTAGTTGCTTCGTGACTCATTTATACCACGTCGTAGTTAAATCAAAGTTTACGTTTTGAAGTTACTGTGATTTTCGTGACAATGACTAAGTGTGTATACGTCAATTGCACAAATAATAAAAGAAACAGGGATAAATCGACGATAGAGCCATCTACATGTCGGAGTAATTTTTCGGCACATTTTATCCTACACGTTGCGTATCTTTCCTAATTTTTCAATGAAGGCTAAAACGCCTAAAGCCACATCTTGTCAATGTGCATTTAATTAGTGTTTTGGAAATGAGAGCAGAAAAAAATTTTTATTGTACAGGGTGGTGCTAAAACAACGCATGTATTTTGAAATGCTCTAAGTAAGTTTATTTTAAATACACAAAAATTTTATGAACACCGAATCAATCAGCAAACAAACCAATTTAAGACTTGGGCATTAAGAATTCCAAAGTACTTAACGGTTTTTTTAAATATAAAGAAAATATGGTGTCGTTTTGCGTTAATACACATTACAAGTCTCTCTTCAAAGTTCTCCATAACTATATTCAAAGTGTTCTATAATACAGCACCAATTTCTTTCACTTATTGTAGCTTTCAAATTTTCGAGTGAATAAGGTTTACAATAATAAACTTGAAATTTCAAATGACCCCATAAGAAGAATGATTTGAAATACTCGTCAACAGTATAAACAGGCTCTAATCTACAAAATGGCGTCGCTCGGTGGTCAATGACAGCTCCCCTTTATTGATACTATGTTACTCAAATCCACGCGTTCTCTTTGCGACACCCTATACAGAGTGGTCCACCGGGAACCGCCGCGATTGTTAATGGAAAAACTGGACGTAGGAAAATTCTGAAAATTTGCGAACGTACCAAAGTTGATAGGGGTCATTCAACCAAAATATTTTAAAGATGACAAAACTTCCGGTTTGCCGGAAGTATGTATCAACTTGCTTATTTTAAATGGAACACTCTATATATTTCTACATTTTAAGATTCTACGCATAGGCATATTTCATGTACAATGTCACATACCTCACCTTAATTGTTTCTGATTTATTTAATGTTTTATGTCAAAATTGGTGTTTGCAGACCAAAAACTAATTTGAACTTCAAACTATTCAAAAACATTTTTACTTGGTTTGTGTATTTTTGAGGGTCGGTTTGAACAATATTTGTCAAAAAAAATTATAAAGAGTGTTTGAAAATTGGTATCACAATAGTAGTTTAAAAATTGTCAAAGGTCAATTTTTTCAAATCGAACATACTGATTTTATATTTTTATTTCATTCATGGTCCAAAATAAGCGTAAGTTTATATAACATTGATTATTTGAAAAATCGGTACTTGTTGACATACTGGCAAATAAACAGTTTTTAAACGCAAATACCCGTTAGATGCTTTTTTACTCTAATTAATTATTAGTTGGCTGTGCTGGTGGTCGAGAATTCAATTCAAACATGCCGGTCCGCCTAAACTATACAAACAAAATTATTTGAATTCGTTTATTATTTATGGGGAATACGACAAAGTTTTGTCAACAATATCCAAGACGTTTACTGCCCGATACTCAGAAAAACAAAAACCACCACCAAGCGCAGTAAGAAAGATTATAGAAAACTTTCTTTGTTATACAAACTTACCCTTATTTTGGACCACAAATGAGTTAAAAATATAAATATCGGTATGTTCCATTTGAAAGAATTGACCTTTTTTCAAAACTACTATTTTGATACCAATTTTCAAACACGCTTTGGACAAATACTGTTCAAACGGGCCCAGCTTAAAATAAAAATATACACAAACCTAGTAAAAATATTTTTAAATAGTTGATAATTAAAATTAGTTTTTGGCCTGTAAACGCCAATTTTGACATAAAACATTAAATAAGTCAGAAAGATTGAGGTGAGGTATGTGACATTATACATAAAATATGCCTAGAGTTAGACGTAGAATCTAAAAATGTTGTAATATATAGGGTGTTTTATATAAAATTAGCAAGTTGATAATACTTCCGGTAAAACCGAAAGTTCTGTCACTTTTAAAATACTTTGGTTGAATGACCCGCATGGACTTTGGTATGTTCGCAAATTTTCAGAATTTTCCTAGGTACAGTTTTTCCATAAACAATCGGGGCGGTTCCCAGTAAACCACCTTGTATATTAAACAGAAAGTTTAGTATTTTCAGTTTCTTTTCCAAAATTTTCTAATATTACGCAAACAATACAATAATAGCTATTTATGTAACAAGTCCATAATCTAAGTTTTTATGGGCGAGCCACAGAATTATGGACAAGCGACGAAAGAGCGTGGCGAGTCCTTAAAACGAGTTATGGACAAGTCGCGTACAAGATTTTATGTTCATCCGTGTTTAACTGATTTTACTAAAAAAAAAATATGAATTGCAGAAAGGAGTTGTCAAACTGACTTACATCTAGTCGTCTTTGCTTATGTTGATAAATTGGCAGTTTTACTATTAAAATCCACACATTTATTCTGACATTCACGTTTGACATTGACAGCCGTCGAAAAATAATAATATTAATATTATTTTTATGAAAATACAATAATGAGCATATCAATTGTATTGGTAATTCAAAATTCCAATATATGTTTCTTGAGAACTGACAAGTAAAAAACAAAGTATAACATGACGATACAGGATCCTGGTAATTTCAAAATGATTAATTATTGTAAATCACGAAAATCAACAAGAAATATGCGAAAATGTAGAGGAAGATAATGTAGATAATAAACAAGCTCTTTTAAAAGTATTGACGGAATGCCTGCTATCTGTCCTTGTTATATAATATAATTACAATTAATAATTTTCAAAATCATATTTGAAATCTCAAAGATAAAGTACATTATAATAAACACAGTTTTGAGTAATTTCATTTAATTGGAAATTGAACCAATTATAACAACTACTTGTTGAAAATTAAATATACTAAGTTACGAACCTGTAGGACTGTCATAATTGTTATTTGCGATATTTATTTCTTGCTTTACGTAAATGTATTGTTTTATTATGTAAGTTTATGTGTTAAGTAAGTGGATTAGCGCACCTAATTTTTTATTATTTATTCCTTGCGTTATGTATAATCCTCATATTTTGATTCGTGCCACCAAGCTTACAAAACTGTACAAAATATTACAGTTAGAATTTGTGTACTTATTACTACTAATATTGTGGTACTAAAATGTAAAACCGTATCTCAACAAACTAGGATGGCGGTATTCACATATCGATGTGTTTCAAAGGTATTTATTATTTATATTAAAAGATAAACGTAAATGAAATTTAAGTTAATCAATACAATTTTGTTCAATTTTAGAATACTTTTAGTATGACATTTCCTACAGTTTTATAAGCAGAACTGTATATAATATACATTGATTCACGCAAAGCCTAAGATTAATTAGAAAACGAAAGTTCTTTCTGCTGAAACATCTCAAGATAATAGACGGGAATTGTAAACACTGTGAAATGATTGCTGAAGTCTAACAAAAGAAATCGCGACACATTTCAGAATTGGAAATTTTACGAGTGCATTATATTTATTTGTATCTTAATACATTATGGTGCTACAATCAATCAACATAAGTACCTACTTATTACAAAGAACGATTATACTTTTTTTTAAATATTTTTTATTTATAATTTATGATTTTTAGACGCCCAATTCTGTCACAAAATAATATAGGAGAAAGGAAAAAAATCTGTACGTTATTTATATAACAAAAGTAGTCTAAACTTTTAGTCATCTTAACGTAAATAGAATAAAATTATAATTAAAATGTATCAGTGGACTTGTAGTGGGAGAGAGTGTTGCTTCTTTGCGCTGTACATCTAAATTTACTTTGTTGCAAAGCTAGACAATCCTTCTACATTACTACTTATAATTTTAAATATATTAGCGTCATCTATAATCATATATAATCCTAGTATAGTCCAGGAAAATGTAGTAAGTAATGAAGCTAACGAAAAAAAACACATAGGTTTGTAGGGGATTTTTGCTGAACATAAATTTGAGCTTTTGGAATTCCAACCTTAGTGGAACCCACCCACAATCGCAAAAAAAAGTTAAATTTCTTTGATCGGCCATAACTTGTGATAATGTGCTTGTATAAGCTATCCAAAAGAATCATTTTGCACAAATTTTGTGCGATATAATTTAAGTCATCTCTCAAAAAATTGATATTTTTCTAGATATATACTTGAAATAGGGTTTTCCAGAAACTTAGATTGACAGAAATGCATAAGTCTAAGAGTTTCTGAAAAACACCCATTCTGTTTAGTTTTTGACGTTTTACATTTTTGGTCTCATTCTGTGAATTTCGGGAATGACATTTTACGAGTTCTTATTTATTTTTTATTTTTATTTATTTGTCACTATTCAACAGGAACGACCCAATTACAGAATAGGCATACAAATATAAAAATATAAAAACAATGCATATACAAAAAATTAAATTAAATACATTCTGAAAATTCTACAATTAATTACCGATAGATTTAAAAATTTTAAGGTCGTCCGCATAGAGTAAACAATTCACATTCAGATATTCCACCACATCATTAATAAATATATTGAAAAACATAGGGCCAAGCACTAATCCCTGAGGCATTCCTGACGTTAAAAAGAATTTAACAGACTTATGACTACTACATTCTATAAACTGTGAACGATCGAGTAAATAACTTTTAAATAGCTGAATCAAATTGGTGGAGAATCCAAAAAACTAAGTTTTTTTAACAAAATACTGTGATCAAGTCTGTCGAATGCCTTCGAAAAGTCAGTATATATTACATCGACTTGGTTATTCTTATTTATAGATTCCGCGATAAATTGGGTAATGCAGGTTAAGTTCGAAACTGTAGAGCGACCTTTAATAAATCCATGTTGCTTATCTGTTATAACACATGAGACATGTTGGGATAAGAAATCATATAAAACATTTCAAAAGCTTTACTGAAGTTATTAATAATAGTAACAATTCTGTAATTTTCAATATATGATCGATCACCTTTTTTAAACACCGGCACCCCTTTAGAATCTTTCCAAACTGAGGGAAAAGAATTAGTGGAAAGGCAAAGATTAAATAGAATAAATAATGGTTTCTAAAAATTGTAGCACAGTCTTTAATTATAAAGGCTGGAACACCATCGGACCAGCAGTAAAGGTGGGCTTAATCTTTTTAAAGTCTTAAATATAGAATTTTCGGAAACATTTTCAATAGTTAGCAAAGGAATAATAGGAGAATAGGACTTTGAGTAAACAGAGGCATTAGTACAGACAGGTAATTTACAGTGAGAAACAAAAGCATTTAAAATTTCAGTTGGACCATCAATATCGTTGTTTCTATAACACATCTTATTTGGCTCTCTATTACTCTTTTTTTTAGAATTGATGTAATTCCAAAACTTTTTAGGGTCAGAACTTAGGTCTATCTCTATTTTATTCAAATAAGCTGTATGGGCATTTAAAATGTCATATTTAGTTGTTTTCTAAATGAATTAAATTGATCACACATATCATTATCATTGGTGTTTTTGAAATTCCTCCATAATCTATTTTTTAATTTTAAATTATTGATTATGTCTTTAGAAAACCAGGGAGGATATCGATTGTTACTTTTGGGTCTAGTTTTAGGAACAAATTTATCAAAATTAGAGTACAACTTAGAATAAAAATTTTTACAAGCAATATTTACATTTTGAAAATCGGACAAGTATTCCCAATCAACGTTTAAAAGACTTTCATACAATCCATTAAAATTAGCCTTTCTGAAGTTATAGTTATATTCAACGTATCTGTTTATGCTACAACAAGTCCGTACTACAGAATCAATCTCAACATTCAACGCAGGGTGTGCAATATCTTCTTTTAATAACACAACAGGGGCTTTTACTACCTGACAGTCTTTAGTTGATAGGATAAGATCAAGTATTCTACTATTATTATTTGTTATTTTGTTGTTCTGAAATTGCTGAAAATTAAATAAAGGCTGCAAAGAAGAGTGGTTGCTTCGATTATCTAAATAGTTAGAATAAAATTTTAAGTTAAAGTCACCAAGAATAAGAATGTCAGAATCATAAATGTAAGTGAGTGAACAAAAGCATCAAATAAATATTCATAGAATGTGATGGGTTGATTCGGAGAAATATACAAGCAAAAAACATATAAGAATTTACCTTTATTTACAGAAACTTTGATACCAATGATTTCTACGTCAACGATATTGGAGAACAAAGACGAGGACAAATCTAATTGTGTAGCTATGAAACGGACAGATATTGCTATTAATGTACCACCTACCACCGCCTCTTACTTTGCCTGTTTTAATAAAATCTCTGTCAGTTCTAAAGACATTGTATGTATTGTTAAACAATTCATCATTATTGATAATATTATCAAGCCAGGTTTCGGTAAAAGCGATTATATCGTAAAAGCAAGAAGAAGCATTTTTGTACAACAAATTTTTCTTAGTATTCAATCCCCTGACATTCTGATAATAAACAGATATGGAAGGATTGCGCTGATAAGGTAGACGGGTAATTAAATTTAAATAAATTGATTGCTAATTGTGACAGGCCGAATAAATCACGCTTAAGTTTAGTAGTAGCATTTTTTATGCAACACATTTATTGTGCTCCCACACAGCATGACCAATATCAACGAATTTATCTTTTAAATTATTGCAATTACAACAACGCAAATTTGACGTAGAGGAATAGTAAGATGTAAAGAGACCGTCACGTGACTATTTCTGCGCGTACTTTGAAACGACCTTCATTTCATTGGCGTTGTTATTTATATTTAGTGTAAGGGGCGATCAGCTGTTGTCTATTACATTAGTGATGGTTTTCTTTACTGGAAACGACACTTATTCGTAAATCCTACAAAATATAAGCTAAAGAGATATAAAATGAGGGTCTACAATAAATCAGAAATAAAATACTATACATGGAATCACTGTGCAGGTTATGTTGCATGATTGAATTAAATTGAAGTAAAATATTCTGCAAGTAAAATATTGTTTGGGTGAGTAAGTTATATCGTTGAAGTATATTATGTAATTAGTTATTCTCAATTTCGTTCATAGTGAACACAATATGGTGAAGAAATAAATACAAGAAAAATATTGCTTTATAGGTAGTGAACCGTAAAACCTTTAAATGGGGAAGAATCTGGCAATCACTTTAGGATTACTTGCTTAACTGAGTAATCACAATAAACAATTTTCAATTAAAATATAAATCATTAGATTCAAATCATTAAGTATATGGTAGTTATTTAATTTTTCAAGATTCACACAAGGTAGCGACCACTGCTTCGTGCACAAGGCGAAGATTAAAATCATCGACTCCAGTACAAGTTTACAAAATGTTTCAAAGGGATAAATTAGAAGTTACAGTTTTTAATTTAATTTTACTTTTCATAATATAAAATACACCAAAGCTATAGGTACATTCATGAAATTTAAAACCCCTTTTTTTTTTTTTTTTTTTTTTTTTTTTTTTTTTTTTTTTTTTTTTTTTTTTTTTTTTTTTTTTTTTTTTTTTTTTTTATTTTTTTTTAAAAAAAAAAAAAAAAAACTATCAATAAGAATGATTTTTTTTTTGAATGTTTAATAACTTACAATAATTAGTAGGTTAGATTTATTTAAAAATAAGTAATAATCAGTCAACCCAAATAACCATGTTTAGTTTTTGATTTAATTTAAAAGTTATTGCTTGTAGACGTTTTTAAATCAAAATTATTTCAAATTTTATTTTGTAAACATTTCCTAAACAAAATTTTAATTCGATAATTAATCGAGCTATGGTGTTTAATTAGCGATACCTTCAAATATATTCTTTAAAGAAAAAATTAAGTAAGCAACGTAAATTACCTATTTTCTGAAACGTGCTTAGTGTAATGATTCATTCTACAGTCCTTCTATAAGATAACCCCTGCTGAGACTACCTGCTGTTAGAATTGTAAATGATACCCTTAAGCCCGCTTCACAATGTGCAAACTTTTGTTTACAGAAATTGTGGTGTCCAAGTTTTAAATTTCATGAGTGTGCATGTTTAAATTTTTATCAATTTGACATTTGTAATAATTAATGACTTTAATAATTTTGTTAAGTTTTTCATTATTCAAATAACAATCGCATAGATGATGTTTAAGTCTAACTGTTTTCACAACTAAGCTTGTGAGAAATCTTTCTGTAATAACAAATTAAAAACATTGTTGAACTTATGCGCTAAAATGTAAGAATTTCATTATATGCAATATTTTAACTGAAATATATATTTATCAGTACCTAATCTTAACAAACAATTGTGAAAAATATAGCAATTTATAGCTTTAATTTACTTAGGAATTAATTTCATTATCAGATTCCGATTCACTTTTGGACATGTCACTATCACCAGTATTTACAGTAAATACTAATTCATATGTTGCATCTAAAAGATGTTCTTGATCCATATATTCTTGCTCAACCTTTCTCACATGATTGCATATGGAACACCATTGTTCGTTTTTTACACTGGCAAACTTTTGTCGTGTCAGGACTTCGACATCACTCATTTTGAATGTAACATTATTTTGAGCTACCTAATTTTTAACAAGTGCCCATACCTTTTCTATTGGATTTAATTCAGGATGATAAGGTGGGAGACGAAACACAGTTATTCCTTTTTCTGCTAGCATTAAATCAATAGAAAATGTGGGGTTTGTAGACTTTTTATAATTTCATACAGCTCTGGCTTTGTTATTTTGTCATCGAACAGTATGTTCTTAGTTCTTAACCAATTACACATTTCTATTTTCAGTGATGAACTTGTTGGTTCCTTTTCAGCTTTGACATTATGATAAGATGCGTTGTCCATCACTAATACACTTTTTTCAGGTAAATTTGGTATTAATTGTAATTCTAACCACAGCTTATAGTTTTTGTAGTTCATGGCGTCATGATAATCCCCAGTTTTCGATCCAGACTGAAAGATGAGTAAAGCATTAGGTATAAATCCATTTTCGTTGCCAACATGAACGATAATAAAACACTTTCCTTTAGAATTTGGCATGCTTTTAATGTTTGTAATGAACCATCAGACCATTCTTTTGATGCAGTATGTGAACTGTGTATGTAAGTCTGATCGGTATAAATTATTGGACGACCCCCACTGCGATATTTAATTAAACTTCTTAAGTATTTTACACGAAGTAGTCGAATATTGAAGCTTTCCATTAACACTTTTCGATTAGTGTCTGTTATTTTCCATCTGTAACAAACAATGTTAAAAATGAAATGTTTCGAAAATGAACATTTATTATACCTAAACCCCATGCTTTTTAGAAGAGAACGGAGTGTTGATTCACATCCGGTGAACGGTACCTCACATTCCCGTAATTTGGCTAAAACATTTTTAACCGTTGGTCGCTTCTTTTCATGAATGTAAAAGTTGTTTACAATTTGTCTGACAATATATTATTCGCTCTCAGGAAGTTGGCATTTTGTAGTTATTTTCGGTCTGTGCTTACGAGGACTTGAAAATGAAGTGCTTGCGCCTTTTTGTACAGAGCGAGCTTCTTTTGAAATTCTCTTGTAAGAACTTTCTGAAATACCAGTTGCAGCGAGCACCCTTTGTTTAAAATGTGCAAGAGGTATCGATGGGGTTTCAGAATTAGCTTCCTCTCTCATAAACTTCATAACATTAGCAATTACCTGCAAGAATTTTTTATTAATAGGTGTTTAATTTAGAACAAATTCAATTAATTACCTCTCTTGTTTGGCTGTGAAGTATTTGACCCTTTATTCCTAGGTTCTTTTCTCGATCCATTATCAAACAGGTAACAAGTGACAAGTTCACTATGAGGTTTAGTTAGTTCTAAAAAGAACTGGTTTTTTTGACGAAGTTAAGAACAGAAATATAACGAGACCACCTATTAATACCAAATAACGTCACGAACGGAAATGGTAAATGTGGTTATGTACTAACACCAACCATACCTTCAAACATACATGGACTCGACCAAGTCATTTTGGTCATTTGCGCATATCACGTGACGGTCTCTTTACATCTTACGATTCCTCTACCAGCTGAACAGTCTGCAAGTTTATGATTTAAAAAAAAAAAAGAGAAAAAACATCTCCCTTTTTTGTGATTTTGACGTATGGAGGCATTTCAAATGAAAAAGCTCGTAACACCAATGCATCATATACCGTGCATGCATCAAGTCCAATAAAGAGAGTACCGGCTTCAATAACTTTTTTATAAGATTCTACTGACAACTGCAAGATGACATGAAAAACATTTTTATTATTTTTAAGTGGTTTGAGCTCTAAAATTTTTAAATCAGACTCTTTCAGGCACAAATGATCATTTTGATTTATAATATATCTGCGAATATCTTCAGTGGAGATCTGACTAGTCAAACCAACAACTCTGAGCTTAGGTAAAAGCTGCCTTGCGTCCTTTACTTTATAATCAGGCAATTTTTTGTTGGCGATGCTTTTAAACTTCAGTACATCAGCCTTCCGTTTGACAGCCCAGCACAATGCCACCATTTTTTATGTGCTTTACTTTACTAATATTTATTTCTGCATTAATGGGATTAATCTTCTCCAAAATTTCAGTTTAATTTTATACTTCTTTTGTTCTTTGTTTTTAGGTTTAATGACAACAGCTGATTGAGATTGAGCATTTTTAGATTCATAGGTAACAGGGGAGTATTACGTTCATTCATTACAGCAATAAATTTCTCTTTTGCCATTTTTCTAAATTCGACCTTAATATCTTCAAAAATTTTATCAAGTTTTGTTTTTATTATATCAGCAATGTTAATCGCTATTATGACAATCCTCGCATTTCCAGTAGAGCCCCTTGCAGACACCAAGTGCTTGATATGTACTTTCCGTCATACCTATACATGTTATATGATACTGACGTTTACAAAATCCACCGCAGATAACATTAAGTTTACGCGATATAACATTATCGCATGTTGGACAGGCCGCCATTATTACATTATCATGTAAAACCACAAAATAAAATATAAATAGTGGCAACAGTACCTAAAGATATATAAGCACACTTTCACAATCACAATTCTAGCAATTAAAACACCATTTAAACTAGAAAAATTTAGAAATTTATAGCGCAATAGCAAACCCGGCGAACTCCGTTTCGCCACCAGATGGCTTCGTTTTATGTAACATTTCGTATGGTGATTAAAAGATGAAGAAAATTTTTTTGTTTTATATTTGAAAAGGACAAATTTTATTTCATTTCACAACAGTAATGAATTCATTTCGATTACAAAAATAAAGATGTTATTTAGTTGAACTTCTCTAAGTAAATGAAAGTGAATCCAAAGTAAATACTGAATCGAAGCGTTATACGTGTCCGCAAATTATCCGTTTCATTGAAGTGCACTTTGGTAAACCACATTTTTTGTTTTTGGTCTGACGTTAACACAAACAAAACGGATGGTTTCCCAACTCGTGAACACGCAACGTATAACTGCCCATGTGAAAACAATGATTTTCTAAATTTATCCCGCAAACACTAAGCGATTGGCCTTGCGACTTGTTAATTGTCATTGCGACGCACCGGCGCCATCTACTTAAAATTTTGGTTTGTAATACATGCTATGTATCAGAGATGGCGCTATATGTGAAAAAAGATTTTCCCGCTTTTCTGTTGACATTTTTCCTGAATTTTCTTTGCTATAAATCTCACGGAGCCCGAGACCTTTCCAACGAATGCAAAACCGTGGAAATCGGTTCGTGCGTTCGGAGTTATAGCGTCAGGAAGGAAAACCCGACTTATTTTTATATAGTAGATAAACACAATGCAGTGTGTATATATGATATAAAATGTGCAACTGTTTATGCTAAATTAGGAAAGTAAATATAAATACCATGCATCTTTTTTTTAAACGAAGCAAATTAATGTGGGTTACAAAAAAACCACTTCACTATTAGATGGTAGGCCACTCCCTCATACTAGTTTTTGGCTCTATTGAACTGTAACTCGGGTCAAATAGTGAACCAACTGTTATGGTGTTGCAAAGGGAAACATTTTTGCAATTTTCTTCTCGCGCTCATTCCCGCGCGAAAAACCACAGCTGCTTTCGAAAATGTTGCAAGGTGATTGAAGATAAAGACGTAAATTTTGAAACCACTGCTGCCCATTCTGATAGTGAAGACAAGGAAATCGTTCAAAGAGAAGTTCGACCGAAGAAAATTCAAAGGAAAGCGTGAAGGAAACAACGAAAAGGCGTACTAGGAATGGGTGGATTTAGACTGTTGGTGTCCAAACCTTCGGCAGCGAATCAAACAAGGTGATTTCAAATATTTAAACTGAACACGTCTCCGTGTATTTGGCCTCCGAGGAATACCGCGTTAAACTAAAACGCGCCTGCGACTTTACTTCAAAAATTTGCCCTTTTGCACCGCTATATCTCGAAAAGCATCGGTCTCAGTAATTCGCTGGATAGGACCAAATTTCGTTGTTCACAAAAAACCGCACGCAATCTGAGTGCGATAGCGTGGCATTGCGTCGTTCAAATTTCAAAAATTTTCCCTTTCGCAACACCACAACTTGAAAAATGTTGGTCCAATTAAATTGTGAGATAGGACCAAAAAAGTCGAGTACTAAAAATAATGGGTGTCTTTTAGAGACGCTTGGACTTGTGGATTTCAGGCTTATATCTAAAAAAACATTGATTTTTAAGTTTGGTAAGAGGACTAAAATTGTAGCAGGCAAAATTCCCCACAAAATGATCACTTTGGATCACTTCTACGACATTACGAGTTATAGCCGATCAAAAGAATTAAATTTTTTGCAATTATAGAGGAGGTTCCGGGGAGTCAAGATTCCAAAAATCTCAGATTTATATTCAGCGGGAACCCCTACAAACGTTTGTGTTCCTTTTTGGGTTTTTTTTTCCCTCTCTCCAAAACACTTTTTCCCGAAAAATAAATAACTTTAATAATAAAAGTTTTTAATAAAAGAAAAAAAAAAAACAGGGGGAAAAAGACGATCATACTAACAAAGTTTTATATTCAAATAACAACGTTATCTTTTAAGTAGTTCCCAGTCTTCTGGAATGTTTTCCAGAGATCAAAGGAAATAAGGACTCAAATAAAAGAGGGTTGAGAACAACATATCCGTTTTAGGTCAAGAATTCTATGGAAATGGCCGTGTGACACGGAGCATTGTCATGATAAAGCATTCACTTGTGTGCAATGTCTGGTCACTGTTCACTGATCATCCTTACTGTTAAGCGACGGTCTAATCTCACAAGAGCCCTCACACGATCAATGTTTTCGTCAGTTTTTGAAGTCGAAGGTCTCTCTAGGCGAGATTGATTTTCAACGCGTCTTTGGTCTTTCATAAATCATTTGTGCCAGCGGAAAACTTGTGCTCTTGATAAGCACTGTTCCCCATAAGCCTGTTTCAACTTTTCAAAAGTCACACTCGCGGATACACCAAGTTTAACACAAAACTTAATTGCACAACGTTGCTCTAAATTCTGATGCTCCATTTCTGTAACGCACAACTTTACTAATGGCGCTGTCAAAACTAATGATTAAACTGTAACTTGGATTGAGGAAGTGGAAGGGATAAACAAATCGATTTAGCATACGCCGGTAGACACAACGTTGCCAGATCTCCCGCAATGTTGCCAGGCTCATTACTTTTCTCACACACCTCGTATGTTACTTAGAGTACTTGGTCCCTATTTCTGTGCAAAATTCTCCCCTAATGTACTAATTGATATTTACTTTAGTATACTATTTACTTAATTGAAAGCAATAATCAAGTTGAATATTGAAATAATAGAATAAATATCCATAACAATAATTCATTACAATAATTGTTTGTTTTCACGTGAAATAATATAATGATAGTGCAGTAAATATAGATACATTTTTGACAAATACTAGGATACCGCCTGTGCTATGTAATTAAAAATAGTAAAAAGTATCTTATAATGTTTTATCCGAAAGTGAATTGTATTATATTGCTTATTAACATTTAAATGCAAAAAACGTGTTTTTTTCAGTTGAGTGAAAAGTAATGAACCAACGTGTAAAGGAGAAAAAAAACTTGTAGAGGATAAAAATACAAATAGAATGAGCACCAACTTGACTTGAACAGATTATAATTTTCCGAAAAAAATTGGAAAAAGTAGAATATTTGCGTTTTTTAAATTCTTAGATGCTTTATTTTTAAGGCGTAGCGTTAATTTCTCGAAAAATAGGAGGTATACGTATCATTATACGTATTTAATGTGTACAAACCTTGCAATTGTCGGGAAATAGTTTATGATAATTGCAATTTAATTTTAATATATAAGAGGCTGATGCTCGTGGTTAGAAATGTGAAGGAAAGAAAAGGTAAAACGTTTTCTCATTTTTGATAAATGATTAACAGCAAAAATCAAAGAGCTAAAATTGACCAAGAGCAAGAAAGCGGTGGTGTAACCGGCCACTAGCGCCGTTTGAGGGGACTGCTGATTATAAGCGCGCTGCGCGCAACTGTATATTTCTGGATCCAATTTTTACAGCATGGTTTGGCAACACAAAATTGACGTTCATTGATTAGGGTTGGCAATAAAAAACAATTATTTAATAGGTACCTCTTGGCAGTGCGGTAGGAAAATACAGCTAGATTCTAATAATCAAGCGCCCGATTCTGAAGAACGAATGTTTTCCTAAAATGAATGTAACGAAAGTCCATACTCCATTTATAAACAAATTGAAATGCTTACAAAAAAAGTAAAAATTGAATAAATAATTTTTATTTCGTAATTTAATTAAATACAATATATTTTATTTCTTTCCTACACGTTTACTACTTCAAACTTACAATAACATACAGGCAATCCATTGTAACTTAAGAAATCTCGCGCAGGAAAAATGTAGCTGTTTATAGAATTCAAGGCGTGACCAGACAATAGTACACTCCGGGCAGAAGTAGGTATTACTAGCATATAATACAAATTGGTGCCCAAGATAAATATTAATTATTACACCAATAATTTATTACTTTTCTGGTTAGTAGGTACACAATATACAAAAAATTCAAGCATTTTATTAACAAATTATGCTTTTACAATAATAATAATTAGGTAAATACAAATAAACAAATAAATACAATAATAAAAAAAATAAATACAGAGCGATCTTTTATTTTGGATTTGAATACCTAAACCATAAATCAAAGTTTATACTAATTTGAACGAATAAAAAATAGAAATATTTAATGAACACAATAAATTTGCGGCAATTCAGGGTAACAACGACGCAGTATTAGAATCGTCATCTGAGCGCAACTGAACCCGAAATCATACTATCAGTTTCAATTCCAACATTAATAATTAACGATTCTGTAACAAAGTCCATAAAAGTTGTTTGTAATATTCGTCTTCCAGTTTCTTGACGTTAGCGCACACCTTGTTCAATCTTCACCGTAATGGAGGCAAATTTTTCTTCCGCAAATTTTTCGCATCTTCTAACTTAAAAAGTTACATTGTGGGATGCTACAAAATTTTTACGGTAGCCAAATCATCTCGATTGGGTTAAGTTCGGGGTTGATAAGGGGTAATCTTAACCACAGTATGACCAGCTGCCTGCATTCGTTGTCAATCACTAACACCGATTTTTCTGGCAAATTTGGTATCAGCTTTTCGGTGAGCCATTTTTCGTAATTATTGAAATTCATCTCATGATGATAATCTCTGATTTGGTTCCAGATTTAAAATTAATAGTGCATTCTTCACAAAACCATGACTATCCCTCCTGCAAGCAACATAATTAATCGTTGTCCCTTAGAAATATTACCAAATAAACCATTTCTTGTTTTGTCGGTCCACGATTTTGAAACTGTATGGCTGCCATGGATGTAAGTTTCGTCCATGTAAATGATTGGTCGATTGTCATTGCGGTACATTTTAATTTTTTCAAAAAGCAATTTTAAGTGTCTTATATCGGGCTTCTCTTGTAATAATTTTCGATTATTTTCAGCCGAAGAAAATTTAAACCCCATTTTTTTAATAATTTTGTGTAGTGAAGACCGGCCACCCGACATAATCTAAATCTTTTTTAATTTTTGTAACAAATCTTAAGAGTTACCCGTTGGTTGTTTGTTTTATGGTAATTATAAATGATACGCCTAATGTGATGCAGTTCTGTTTCATGTATGTCAGTAATTGGAAATTTTTCTTTCGCTTCCTTTTGGAGATTTAAAAACATTGGCGTCCTCTTCAGCTTCGGATCATTTGTCTCATTCCCTTCCTTGATAATTTTGTAAAGCAACGTGAACACCGTACCGCTGAAAGGCTTTAACTCAACCTCAGAAGCTCTATGATGTTCACTATTGTTGAATTTTTAAATATTGAAAACTTTAAACACTACTTGCGAGTTTGACACACTTTTCCTGTCCTAACTACATTTTTAATTTAAAACTAAATATATAGACCTAGCTATGCAAAACTAATGTTCAACTGAATACTCATTTTTACCTGGTTGCGTAAACATAATCTTTAGTTAACAAAAGATATTAACAATTTGTTAGCCAATCAGAGGATTTAAGATTTAAATTTTAACCAATAGAAAGACATTTACTAACAATAGAATTAATTTTGTTTTGTACATCAACTTTGTATCTAAATTAGCATTTTTAAAAGAAAGTTTTACATCCCAATGATCCATGAATTAATTGACCGGCAATTGTAGTTAGTTAAATTGACATTAGAAAGTAAAGTAAAATGTTATATTTCACCTCCTAAAGGACGTCATTATAATCCGATAAGATTTAAAAAATAAAAAAATGTGAAGCAATACCTTAAAAATCACGGTGACCTACGCTGATATCTTATACCGCCAGTGTTTCATGCTGGAATAACCAACAGTTACGAAATCATTTTACCTTTGAGTGTACAACCGGGTCCCTACTCCAACACCTTACCTGCGCAACGTGCAACTTTTTCTACAGTTACAATGGATTGCCTGTACCATTATATAATATCTACCCAAAAAATAAAGTACGTATACTACATGCTGTAAAAATTGGACCCCAAAATAAATTAGTTGCCCCAGTTGCGCTTATAACAGCTCATTTTATTCATATATTTTTCTCTACAACTTTTTTTACACCATTAACGTTGGTTTATTACTTTTCACTCAACTGAAAAAGAATGAAAAAACAGGTTTTTTTTGGATTTAAATGTTAATAGACAATATAATCACAATTCATTCTCGATCATTTATTTATTTTATTTATTCGTATGGTACATTACACAAATATCGATAATAAACATGACTATAAGGTACTTTATACTATTTACAATTACATGGCACATGGGGTATTCTACTATTATTTTTGCCAAAAATTTAATTATTATTTGCTCTATTGACTGGAGTATAAATATAATATGTAGGAGTTTAGCAAATGTAGGAAATGATAAGAGAAAGATCACGAAAAAATAGAATTTAAAAAGATAAAAGGAAGGTGAGAGGAAGTGGAATGGGGTAGAAGGAAAAAGATAGAAAGGGTAGACAAATATAGATATTTAGGGTATAATATTAGGTGTGATAATAAGAAAGCCGAGACAAAAGAAAATAGATAGAAGGAAAGTGATAGAGGAGGAGAAAAAAATTTAAGGTAGTAAATAGTGATTGGGGAGGTTAAGAGGGAAGTATTTTTATTTTTAAAATTTTTATAGAAAACCGAATATTATGTTCATTTAAGAAACAAAATAAAAATTTGATTGATTTGAATGATATAATAAAGTTTAGTTCCAAATATCAATTATTAAAATAATTATGACAATCAATCTGCTATTCATAACAGTTATAACTGGAAACCAGATACAGTACTTCAAGCAACAGCTTGGACTTTCCCTAAAACCATGAATTTACAAGAAACTTCATAGTATAGTATTTAACAAAATAATAAATAAATATGTAAATGCAAATGTTTAATTTATTACAATAAATAAAGGAAAGAAAAATATGAAATAACAAGTTGTTCATAAATTTTTGCAGTAATAAAATATTTTATTTCTGACCGGATTATAATCTTATATCGTCATAGTTACGCTATCAATAAAGAGGGTCATAACTCTCTTGGGACATTATAAATCCTATAATTCCCTCTATCTTTCACAAGTAAAAATAAAATAAAAAATGCTAGTATACATATATGAGGATATATTTATGAAATGAAAACTGAACCATATTTTATTTATTCGCGTCATTATAAACAATAAATGTACAATTTTGAAATGTTCCCTGAAAATTACTACCGCCACTAGAAACAATTTCTTCTTTTGTGTGGCTGGAGCTTCTGTTCACTACTGTCGAGGTTATATTTCTCAATTCGATGCTATCCTCCAGATACCCTTCCGCCACCGTGGAACTTTTCCAACTTTCGTATTTTTAAGTTAGTCTTAGTTGCTCCTGCATTAGCTAGAACAGTAGCAGAAGTGCGATGAAGGCAATGTCCTGTATAAGAAGATGGGTTTGACAATTCATAATACATTGCCATTTTGCTGGGGATTTTTCCAAACATGTTTTTTTCCAATTGGCTGAGATGTACATTTATTTTGACAGAAGCAAAAATAACCGTTCAATAGGTTTAGGACGCAAAGACATATACAGTCTTAATAAAAGCAAAGCAGAGAACTCTTTTTCATCCACAATTGGAAATTTCTTCGATACACCAGTTTTACTTTCCGATACGTTCACTACCATAACGGAATTCCGGTTTTCTATATCTGATATCTTCATATTCAAAAGTTCCTGACTTCTGCATTCTCCAAAATAACCCATAATCAAAACAACCTAAAACAAAAAAAAAGAAATAAATACCCACAAAAAGGTGTAGCTTTATGTTTGACTTTGAATATCTCGAAAAATAATGACTTTATTGTTACAAAGAAAGAGTATTTTATTTTTAAAGAAGGTATCGGAGAATCAAGAAATTGTGCTAAAATGGCAATTATGCCAGTGGCGTATATTTTGGGAGGGATCAACAAATTACTTGCCCCTGTCGTACGCCTTTGGCAGTAACCAGAAACCTCATTTTAACATATTTTAGTTGCGAGTTCAGTACCTAGACTTCCTGCCAAGTATGGCAAGGATCCTCGAATGGTTTTAAAGTACTGGGTACAAATAGTTTATACATTTTCAAATAAAACACACTGTAACTCAGTAAGTAGCCACATTTTATCTAAGTAATTTGGTTTAAATCTTAATATTTTGAACTCGGCTTTCTACAGTTAAAATATTTCCAAAGCGTTTTAGCATATTTCCACTATCAGAACACTTAACAATGTCTACTAGAAAACGTGTTGCCTAATAATTTGTAAAATTTAACCAAACATATTAAAAATATTTGAAAAAATATTTATTTAATAATATTATAAAAAAGTATATAATTTATTGTAGGAATTGGTATATTGGCGTTTGTTAAAAAAATCTTATAAATCGAATGTCGGTAGACCTAGAGAGTATAGGTATTGACTGAATTTCCGCGGTTTGAGAAAATTGAAAAGCAATGTTCACATCTAGAGATGGTTTCGACCTAAAGTTTTATATTTTGTATAACAATCCCTAACGGCTTGTAATTGATTAATAATTGAAAATACTACTTACTGGCGCCCGTTGTGTGATAAATTGGCGTTAAAGAACATTTTATTTTATGTAAAACGTTATAGTCCAATGAAAAGTAAAGTGAAAGATGAATAACGTAATTTTACTGTAAATTTGTGTTTTATGATATTAATCACGTTTTAGCTCGTCTATGAAGCTGAATTTTACAACCTAACCCGTAACACAAAAACTGTATTAAGAATTTTAAAATAATTATAATAACTTCAATTGTAGGTAGATATATCTCACAGGCATATTTAATTCAATTATTTTATTATTCTTATTATTATTTTCTGTAAGTAATTGTTTCAAAACTTATAAAATGTACATTAATTTATTAAAGTCAAAATTATCTTTTTTTACCGCTATGGGTTAATATGAATTGGGTACTAAACTACTCAGTCAATATTACTTCAAAAGCAGTAAACGTCAAAATCAGGAAGTGAATCCGTTTGAAGAAGCTTAACAGGTAAATTATGTTAGATTAAATAGCAACTTCAGATTTTATATTATTTGCAAGCTGAACATTATAATTAATATATTACTTATAATAAATTTATTTGATAGTAGAGTATACAGCATTTAAATAAACAAAATAAACTTTAATTAGATATTACAAAAAATTGCTTTTTACAATAAATGACTTTGAATGTAGATATTATAATAACTAAAGCATTTTATTAAAAATACTAGTTGAGAGTCAGCCGCTAGCTGCTGAAGAAAGTAATGTTAGTCTGTAGATGCATGAAACTAAAGATTTTATTTTGCAGAACGTGGGCAAAGACTTTATTTTAATACTTAATCAATACTGAAATAATAATGTAAAAATAACCACAAATGGATATAACAAAAATCAGTCTTGAAATAAAAAAGCGGGTTGTTAATACCTACTTTTGTAAAGAATTTTTCATGGCCCTGCCTTGACATTTTTACATTTTACAAAGTAATCTAAAACACTTAAATCTCAAAATGGCTATCCTGGGAGTTTAGAAATTGCCAGGTTAGTCATTGGAAATCTTAAAAGTAAAAATGTCGAGTTTGGAATAACTAAATCGAGTCGGTGAGACTCAGCAACTCCAGAAGAGACAATTGGCCGGCCCTCCGCCCGTAAGTAAACAAGATAACAAAAAAACACCTCTCTTATTTTAATGCAACTTTGTACATGGACCTTATTTATAACTCCTCAGATCTGATTACATTTTGGACATACTCTATGATTTAAAGATCGTACTTTATAATCATAACACGATTTATAATAATATTTACACTAAATTGAAGGACAAAACTAAAATTTTAGATAAATCTGGTCTTATCTATAAGGTGGGATGTAGCAATTGCAATAAGGTTTATATTGGCCAAACAAAACAGAAGCTAGGCAATAGAATAAAGAACCATCAATACAATTGTAAAAAAAAGTCAGATGCTACTGGTTTGTCAGTTCATCATTTGAAGAAGGACATAAATTTGATTTTGATTCAGTAGTAGTGTTAGATATGGAACCGAATTTTAAGAAGCGTTTGATTTCAGAAATGATTTTTATCAATGCTTATAACAATAATGTTAATTTCAAAAGTGATACCAATAATCTAAGTAATATGTACAAAAATCTTATATCTAAAATTAAAATCTACTAACCACCACCAATTAACATTAACCTTAAGTCTAATACTAACTACCTTACAAACTACCTAAAATTAACTTATCTAACATGCATAATTACTTATTTTATCTTTATCTTTATGCCAAAAATTTTGACCTTGTTATTGTGAATATAAACGTGAAATGTTATCTATACTGACATTCAAAAATTTCTAATTCATTGTTCGTGTACTAGTCTTCATGTATGGTTGTTTTGTACACTATTTGTTAATTTATTTTGTATTGTTTTTACATGTTTATCTTATTGACACTTGTCCAAGTAATTTTTAACGTAAACCAGTTGGTTTTGAATTTTATTTTAATAATTAAACAATTTTTGAATTTTTTGACGATCTGGACCCCTATGGTTCCCTTTGAGGAGTCCTTGATGTCACCAACTCTTAGGTAACGTACGTCTAGTTTTTTAGTAAATCTTGTATTTATAATTGTGTTTGTAACTCATCTAAAATAGAATTTGTATAATGCTCATTTAATTACCATAAATTGTAATCTACCGTTATCTTCAAATAGATTGCCTTGAGAAAGATTGGCCATCGCCAATCGAAACGTCGGCTATTAAGAACATGGTGTATCATTGACGACCCTATTGTTCCTCAACTCCTATAAGAAGGCCCAAAATTATTGGGAATCTCGTTCACATTGAATTTTTAAGGAGCTTTTAATACTTTTATAACACCTAAGGTTTAAGGATGCGATAATAATCAAATGTCAGCTATTAAAAGTTTTGTGTTTTAGGGGTTACCGTGTGAGTAGGGTACATATTAAAAAACAAGATTGAAATTGATACGATATATCTTAAAATTAATACACTTCTTTAATTTTAAAGAACTATCACTTCTAATTGAGAAATGGGAAACAACTAATTGTACTTTAAATACATCATTGTGCATAAACTGTTTTCTTAACTGATATTTTTTCATTCAATAAATAAATGAGTGGGTTCAAAGTATTTAGTTTTAGAAATACCATGATTAAACTTTAAACAGAGCAAATAGTATTTTTTAGGAAAACAATCTTATTCTACAACAAAATTTCCCTACATTTTAATTTACGCTGTCATTATTTTCTGAACATTGTGTACACTAATAGAATTCAAGTTTGCATTACAAATTATACTGATTAATTTACTGTTATACATATGAAGCAGGAGCAGATAACGCCTAAGAAATTTCCTACGGACTCAACATACTCTGTAGATTATCTTTGTAGTTACAAACGTTAATTTCCCGTTAAACTCAATTTTAGAAGTGAACCTATTAATATAATTTTTTCTACATCAAACCGGAAAGGTATCAAAATCGGTAATTTTAGGGTGTGGCTAAACGTCTTCTAACGTTTTCTATTTTGTTGCCTTTGTATGGATGCGAATATCAAAAATATATGTTTGGTAAATAATAATGCGTTCGTATCTAAGTTGTATGTTGTATGTATGTTTTTTGTACGTGGAATTGTTAAAACCGTCAAATTTAGTAACCTGCAACATCAGTACAAGTTCTTCTGGTGATGAAGACACAGAAGAATAGTATATTATGTTACTAGGGAGAACGCATTCTTTTTGTGTTGAGCGAAGGTAAAATACTTTGCGAAACACAAAAAGCGTTCGACTCCGTGTAGCATATATCTATTTTTCTTCAAGCGTAAAAACCAAATTCTTGAAGTAATTGAGGTGGTTTTAGAATGAATAGGCAACAGGTTAACTCAACTTTACAACTGTCAAACATGACTGTCAAACAACATTATTTTTTTGTTGTGTGTATTAACACAGTTTGTAAAGGAAAATTTTGTATTAATTTGTAGGAGTAAGAAAGAAAGCTATAATTATTTAACAATACAACAATAATAATAATTAACTCTTATTTCAGATGAAAACTTAACACAAACATTCTTTATTGTAGTAACTATACAGTGTGTCAAAATTCGATGCTCTCCATTGGTATTTTGGAAACGGTAAGAGTTACAGGGTCGGTTAAATGGAACAATATGGAGGTATTTATCTTACCTCTTCAGACCTTCTCTTGTTTTTCCAAAGAAATGCGTTGCCTACTAGATATTGCAAAAAGTGAAAATCGGCATTTTCTTTAAACTTGCGTAGAATCCACACTATTTATCCTATCAAAAATATGTAAATATAAAAGTTGTAGACATTTAGATATTGAATAATATGCGTCATTAAAATATTTTTTGCTTGCATCAGTAGCGAAATATGACCCAAAGTTGCATTTTTTTAAATGGAAATGATAATTTATTTTTATACAGTTGAATTACTTGATTTTTTCCTTTTCAACGATATAAGGTTCGAGCTATTTATCTTGTGTACTTTAGAAGATATAAAGAAAAATCATTTTGAGGCAGATTTATAATGTTACCAAGTTGTAAGCAATAATAACAAAAACATAACGGGTGGATAACATCGTAAAACGAATGAGTTTTCCTATAAAAGATTCTCAATAGTGCGGCCATTGACTTCTAAACATTTTGTATAGCGTTTTTCAATATTTATTCGGCAATTCATTAATTGACGGACGCTAACTGAATTAAAGGCCTGCATGACGCTCTGCTGCAAATCATTAACGTTCTCATAATTGACAACGTATACTAAATTTTTATGTGTCCCCACAGGAAAAATCTGGTATGGACAAATCTGGTGATCGCGCAGGCCAACGTATGGGACCGTTTGTTCCAATCCAACGGTTTCCAAATCTTGCTGATAAATATTCAGTGACGATCCTGGAATTATGGGCCGGGGCGCCGTCTTGCTGAAACAAAATACTTCTTTCTTCTTGAATAGGTAGCTCGTCCAATGCATCTTCGACTTCGGCTTGCAGCAGTTGAAGATATCTAGTCGAATTAAGCGTTTGATTATAAATAAATGGACCTATCAAACGATTTCCCAAAATACCGCACCACACGTTAAATCCGAATCGTTCTTGGAAACGCGATTCTCGAACTATTTTCGGATTTTCATTATTCAATAATGATAATTATGCCGATTGTAAATGCCGTTGTTTGTGAATCTACTTTCATCGCTCCAAAGAATTTTTAGAAAAAGAATTATCGTTTGTAACTTCATCCAGGTACCATCTACAAATGTAACTCTTCGAGCATAATCATTCTCTTTGATATGATGGCATATCATTGGCTTATAAGGATGAAATTTCTTCTTTTTTTAAAACATAATGTACTGAACTTCTTGCCATACCACTGTCATTCGAAATTTTCTTACTGAAACGGAAGGCTCAACATTAACAGCAGCTAGAACAGCTATTTCAGCATCCTCATTGTCTTTTGATAGGTTGTAGGACGAATGGCGGTGAAGGATCCACCTTGTCGAAGATTTTGCTCGAGTCGGGAAAACAAAGTTCTGTGAGGTTGCCTTCTTTCGGGGTATAAGTTGTGATATTCATTTGCTGCCGCAGTTGAATTACGATGGCATCTTATGTAGACAACAAACATGTCCGTTTTTCATGGTTTGAAAACTGCATCATCAATTTTGAATATGAATAGCTTACTACAACAACTACAAGTTCTGACACGATACTACTGTAACAATATTATTGACAGATTTGATGTGCAGTTGTTTGTTTCTTAAAAATTTGCAATCATGGATAGTGTGATGTGCTTTAAAATACATCTACAGATCTCAAAACGATTTTTTCTTTATATCTTCTAAAGTACACAAGATAAATAGCTCGAACCTTATATCGTTGAAAAGGAAAAAAATCAAGTAATTCAACTGTATAAAAATAAATTATCATTTCCATTTAAAAAAATGCAACTTTGGGTCATATTTCGCTACTGATGCAAGCAAAAAATATTTTAATGACGCATATTATTCAATATCTAAATGTCTACAACTTTTATATTTACATATTTTGATAGGATAAATAGTGTGGATTCTACGCAAGTTTAAAGAAAATGCCGATTTTCACTTTTTGCAATATCTAGTAGGCAACGCATTTCTTTGGAAAAACAAGAGAGGTCTGAAGAGGTAAGATAAATACCTCCATATTGTTCCATTTAACCGACCCTGTAACTCTTACCGTTTCCAAAATACCAATGGTGAGCATCGAATTTTGGACACACTGTATAGTGGGAAAAATACCTATTTTTTATTTATAGTAATATTAAGGAATTACAATTTTTTTAATGTCGAGTTAATAATATTTAATCCACTACTTGCTGTTTTAGAACTGACATTGACGTCATTATAGTCGTGATGGATTTCATATTCACTTGACTGGGATATGCTCGATGTTGCGGTGGAAGTACTAGGCCTGTTAAGATCACCTGATGTTACGGTAGATGTGTTACCTTCATCGCACCCTAATATTCTATTAACAATTTCACGTTTGTTTAAAGGGAGTCTTCGATGTATCCCTCAGCTACATTGTTAGATTTCCATCCACCGTGTCTTTTTAGAGTGGTAATGTCTCCACCATTGTCAACTAACAGTGTAGCTGAGGTTCGTCGCAGTGTATGACCAGTGTATTCCTCTGGATTAGGTAGTTTTAAAAAGTTGCCACTTGTTTTGGTATACCTGAAATTTTATGTATCCCCATAACGACACATTGGTCTACCATTTTGGTATTTTAAAAAGAATCTTGTTATGTTGATGTCATTAGGTCGAAGTGTCTTATGCTATATACATAAATTTAAATAAAAATCTCCAACTATGGTAAATGTCGTGACTTATTCGTTTTAGTATTAGGAATTTTTACTAGTATTATACGTTCCAGGTCTTCGATATCCTGTATTCTTAAATTGACTAGTTCGTCGCAACGACATGCCCCACTAACTCCGAATATTAATACGATCTAAGAAGAAAGTAGTATCTACTTTGCGATTGAAAAAAGTTATATTTGAAAGTTACCTTCATGGCCAAATATTCATTGTTTGACGCATTTTGTAAAAGTTATTAAAATGTTCTTTTGAGAAAACTTTTGCTTTTTTGGTTGATACCCATCAGCCCAGCGCTTCAAGAAGGAAATTAATTTTGCGTAATTTTTTAAGTTTATGTCATGTTTAATATTTAATTGGCACTTTAGCATGGAATATTGTGCCCATAATGACGAACTTTTTCATAGTTTCCGCCAAATGGAAAAATACGCTAACATAACATTTTCTGTGTAATGGATTATATTATTTTCTTGCGCCCATTTCAAAAATTTATTGTAAACAAAATGATATATTTTGCGCGATTTGATGAGGATCAAATTTTCAACTAAGGCATCGGCGATTTTGTTTTATTTTAGGTGGAGTTCCTTCAATTTGCGACGTTTTTAAAAGTTTAAATTTTAAATGGCGTTTCTGCTTAAAGTGCTAATACCTCTACCGGCAAACTAAGTTACTAATTGAGCGTAAAATAATAATATTATTGTACGCCGTAAAATAATGTAGTCGTTCTATATATTCAATGCGGTATAGTAAAATTCATATTTTAGCACGCTTGAAGAAAAAGAACTTTTCACAAAAGAATAAATAATTATGTAGAGACGATTGTACACCAATATTCAGATCAAGACTTTAAGCATCATTTTAGAATGCATCAAGCCACAGTTCAACTATTAATTGACCTCTATAGTGCACATGTTACTGCTTGGCAAGGAGGAATGGCCTTGTGTTTCACATGAAAAGGCAGTTCTTATTACTGTACTGTAATAGAAAAGGATTCCACAGTCTCATAATGCAAGGTGTAGTTAATTCAAATATGGAATTTATAAACATACATGTAGGTGAACCAGGTTCTATGTATCATGCACGTGTACTTCGGCGATCCACATTGTACAAAACTTGTACAGAAAATATTCTAGTAAATATAAATTATTAGGTTAATAATTTGCTTTTCTATCTCGTCGTTGTTCTCGTTTAGAAACACCTATAAAAGATAATGGCCATTTAAGTGATGAAGACCGAAATTTCAATGGCAGGCATTAATCGAATAGTTATCGAAAATGCCTTTGGCTATCTTAAGGAAAATTCAAGCGTCTACAAAAATTTGACAATTTTAAAATTTCATTCATCGTCACTGGCATTGTTGCAGCAGGTTGTTTCTACATCAACATATGTCGCAGAAGTAACGATGAAAATAAAATTGAATAAGTATTTAAATTTATTTCTAATATTAGTATAGTTACATTTAATTGTCAACTTAACATTAGATTCAGTTCAACTTTTGCAGGAATCTGTTCTAATAAATTAACCTTCTTTTGCTCGATCAACTTTTGCTTCTGCAATTCTACAAGTTCTTTGTGCCTTTTTTCTCTTTGTAACATCTTCTCCTTTCTTATATTAAGGGTTACATTGTGTTTCTGTTTTTTGGGAGTACAGCTGGATTTCACCTTATCTGTATTTGTTTCTCCGTTTATTGGAAGCGATACTCACCTACTTCGTCACTATCACTATGAGCTGGTACACAATTTTCTTTAAAAGTTAATTTAATTCTATTTAAACAAGGAATCGATAAAAATACTTTAACATATGATGAAAGATTAAATATCTTAGACATGGATTCTTTACTAAATAGAAGAGTTAAAGCACAATTCATATTTACATACAAAGTAATTAACAATATTATAAAATGTTCGGATATATTGAGTTTGTTTAAGTTTGATATTCCTCGTCCTCACTCTAGAGAGTTTCTAACATTTTATAAATCAACTAGCAAAAAAGATATTGGTAAATTTTCTTCTTTAAATAAATGTATTATGTCTAATCTCAATGTGATATCTACAACACCTAGTATTAAATTCTTTAAAACACAGATAAATGAAGTATTTAAGTTTTTTAAGGCAAGATCCCAGACCTACCACCTAGAAATAGAATAGAAGCTGTGGTGCAGACACCCAATTACGACGCGGCTAGAAGAATGATACAAAGAAATCGGAAGCTGTCTTTGAACCTGAAAAAGCTGGCACAATCCGCTTCCGAAATAATTCTCGACTCGCCAATTATCACTATTAAACAGGATAATTTTTTACTTTGGGATTCCGGTGTGGGGGATAACAATAGAGTACTTCTCTTTGGTACGCAGCAAAATGCATTTTTGCTGTGCGAATTTAAATAATGGAGCTTAGATGGAACGTTTAAAGTTTGTAATTCATGTTTTTGTAGACGGATCTGCGTTACCCCTGGTTTATGCCATGGTATGTCACAAACGGGAAGACACATACAAACTGATTTTTCAAAAATTGCAAGAACTGAATCACCTTTTGAAACCAAACCGCATCCTTTGCAACTTCGAGTTAGCCCTAATTAACGTAATTGAAATGTCGTTTCCAAACACAAAGATAGTCACCTGTTTTTTTCCATCTTTCGCAAAAGCTTATGGAGAAAAAATTCAGCACCATAAACTGACAGCAATGTACAAAACCAATGAGTCTGCAAGAAAGCACTTGAAAATGTTGTTAACATTAGCGTTTGTAGATCCAAAAGACATACAATTTGTCTTCGAAATTATTAGTGAAGATTTTGAAGAGGAGCTTAAGGTCATATTAGACTATTGGGACTAGTACATCGGAAGAAGGCTGAGAATTATTAAACCTGTATTTAATGTCAAGTATTGGAACATGGTCATTAGAATCCTGCCACAATGTATTGAGAAACAGTTTACAGTGTCATCATCCGACAGTTACAAAGCTAATCGAACAATTAAAAAAGGAACGGGGAAGAATCGAAAGTGTCATCATAAATATCGTTCTGGGGCACGAAAACCTACATCTTTCAATTCCAAAACGTTTAAGTTAAACGCAAGATTTAAAAATCTTGCAAGTGAGTACAGATTCTCTGATATTTATATCTCAAGAATATTTCCTATAATCTAAATTTGTAGGCGATTGTTGTCTGCTTTTTAATTTGTTACTTTATAATATTTTGTGTTCAAATAAAATAATTGTTATCTATTATTAGTAGTTATTAATCTAGTTTATTATATGCAACAGATTAGTGCATCTATTTTTTCTATCACAGAAATGTCTTGTCGCTAAAATGTCGCATCGCTTTTAAATTCATCGCGAAAAAGTTACTCGACATAATGGTTGTATCGCTCATATCTCATCGCGAAAAAGACTCTTTTTTTTTGTTGTCGCGCTTTTATGACAGAGCCATTACAAACATATCTTAATTAAATTTAATATTTATAGTACCAATTGTGCTTGTCCATAAAATAAATAAATAATGTAAATACAATGTATTTTCCTTATAATTAGAGTGAACATACGGATACTGTCTTAAATTTATAACCAAATTCAAAACCTGTCAGTTTGTATTACCAACCTCAACTCTCAAATTTATTTATTTATTCGTATGATACATTTTTTATTATTGTATTGTGATGTAAGTGTTATGTATGGTGCCCCAGAAGATCAGTATAAACTTGTATAGTGTGGTGACAAAACCGTGTGCAATTGTAGATTGGTTCGTTTTGGCAATAATAACTTTTATGGAAAAAATGTTTTCGACCGAAAAAAAATACCCAGTAGTAAATCAACCTCTCTTATGTATTAATATCCGACAGTTAATACTGGTTTTTTAATTTAGTACTTTTAAATCAAATTTCCGGTGTCTAGGTTTTTTAAATTCTAATATGTTTCTTTTAGCAATTTGACTAAAAAAACTGTGAACCCTTCACCTTTAGTGTTCCGTTTTAATAGTGGACAGTTTTCTTGTATTATAGGAACAACCTATTTTCATTAAACAACCCAAATTTATTCGAAAAATTTATTTGTACAATTATAAGTGATATAAACCAGGATACAGCTCACGAAGCAAACATATTCCAACTATTTTTAAAATTTTGCAGCAGCAATACTTTCGTCCAATAGTAACACAAAAAGTTTAAATTTATTTTTCTCGAAAACGATTCACGATATTGATTTCAAAGAAGATGACATTTTTTTTTATGAAAATTATTTTGAATTTTTAAATTTGGTGTCAGATACAAAACAAATGTAAAAATAAAACATTTTTAATAAAAATACAGGTTGGTTTCTCCCTACTGATACGCTTGTGGTGGTTGTAAAAAAATTAATTACAGCAAATGACGGGTTTATAATCATTTATTGATTATACAAAGTTTAAAATTTTTAAGTAAGGGCACAAAACTCTTATAACGATGTCTTCTTCAAAGCGCTGTAGCTCTCTTAGGAACCATTTTCGGATTAAGGTAATTTGAGTTAAATCGACCAAAAATAACCTCTATTACCTGTAGTTTCCGTTTGGCAGAAGAGTTTCTGGACATCTTGTATAATTTTATTACTATCTATTAAAACATACTATATAGATGAACTTCTCAAATATGGTCACACTGTTATTCGATTATCACCTTGTCATTGTGAACTTAATCCCATTGATTTAATATGGAGTAAATTGTAATGTTAGTGGAACATAAATAACGTTTCGCAGAGTTGTTGGAGAATAAAGGACATTGTGAAAAGAGTGACAGATTAGAACAAACGCTGGCAACATGATAACCGTTTAGCAGAAGAAATGAGGCAACGTGTTGGACTACTTGCTGAAGCAGTTGAAAACTTATTCATTTAGGGTACACAGTAGGTTTACAAAACTCTACCACGTATTTTTCAGACCAAAATAAGTCAATTTAACAAAACTTAGCTTAGTAAAAATTTGGTTAGTTTCGGTGCAATACGGTGCTAAAGTTGCAATTTTAAAATCGTTTTTTTGATATAAATTTTGAACCGCTTAAGCGATTTTCCTAAAGTTTGGAACGTTTACACAGTGTTATAGGCCAGAAAATTTTTTTTCAGACTTTCAAAGAAAATTTTTTTCACAATAACGCTATCAATTAGTAAAATGCGATTTTTGCGAAAACGGTACGATTTATCGAATCTTATGTACAGTATCTTTTGTTGTGGCCCTTTAGTAACTTAATCTACATTTGATAAATCAAACTTCTTTTAACAATTGGCGTAGATATTTCAAATGTTTACGTGGTAGAGTTTTGTACAGACCTTTTAGGAACACCCTGTATAATAACTTTAAACTTCTAAATGTAGTGAATGTAGCACATGTTTTTAAATAAATTCCGAATTTTAATGAATCCGCGTTTAAGGTGTTTTTTTGTGAAGCCTTTGGTAATTTCAATTTTCCACTAAAATAATTTCTATTGTGAATGTACAATCCAAATTAAAGCGACTTGGAACACGCCCTTTGAGAGATCTTGTTTGCTTCGGTCAACTGTATAAATTGCAACTAAGGATATCAGTTATCTGTGTATCAAAGACAAAATGGAATAGGTATTTACTTACAATTTATAAACTATTGATGAACTGACAATACCATATCAATTCAGCATCAGTTGTTCTTTCGTGCGTGTATGCTACTGTACAGAATCACTTGGCTTTATCGACACGAGTATATTATGCATTCTAAGTTATTGCTTAGATAACGATTTGCATTTAAACATTCAATCGTTGTTACAGTTATCTGTCGGCATTACTTAGTTTGTACTATTTATACGTGTCCCTATTACACGAGACGTCGTAAGACACACTATTCACTTATGTTCATTGCTCTACGAGAGCTTAAAGGACCCACCGCCTTCTTGTACAGCTGTATACCGCACTTAAGTATACACCTCTGATGAGCTCATAATAAGAGCGAAATGCGCATCAGGTGTTCTTTTGTGCGTGTATGCTACTGTACAGAAATACTTGGCTTTATCGACACGAGTGTGTTATGCATTCTAAGTTATCGCTTTGATAACGATTGGTATTTAAACATTCAGTTGCCATTACAGTTATCTGTTGGCATTACTTAGTTTGTACTATACATATACACGTGTCCCTATTACATGAGATGTCGTAAAACACACATTTCACTCATATCAATTAAATAAAAATAGTAACCAATAAGGTTTGTAGAAAAAAAATTTTATTTTTGGTGCACAATCAAGTACATGACATAATACTTTTTGGAAAAATCGAAAAAAAAATGTGCGTACTATAATGTAAGTCATTTTTTAAAATGGTTTTTTTTCGAAATCCGCGTACTGACAGCACGGCACATAAGAATTTCAGATTCATGCAATAAGATAAACACTTTTTAATCATACCTATTGTTTCCGCTTTTGATAACATAACTTCAATGACTTGTAAAAACATTCCTTGCTAAACAAATTTCTTAGCTTTGACTGTAAATCTTGTTATTTCAAGCACGTTTTTATTTTATTGGCAGGTAACAAAAACATCACTAACTATAGGGATCGCAACATATTCTTTTAGCTTATTTTCCTCTTGATGTAAGACATAAATTGTGTTTACTGTTCGTTTTGAATAGACGTTGTTTCCTATGGTCGATTTAAGAATTATTATCCCTTAACTGTCAACAGCTACAGTCATTAATTAGGTACTGAAAGAAATTTTATTACATTCTCATACTTTTAAATTAGGCGTTTTAATACATATTTGCTTTGAAATTATAAATATTACCTAGTGAATATTAAAACGTTCCTAAATTTTTTAAAATAAATTGTTTTAAATTTAAACATAAGTAATTCAAAAAGGGAGCGACAAGTTTTGTGCGCAACTGGATACAAGCAAATAACTTGGAGCTGTTACCCTGGCCAGCAAAAAGCCCAGATTTTAACATTATCGAAAATGTTTGGGCTCGAATACTTGCTGTTATCCGAAGACAACAAGGGCCAAATTTTATACCAGTAAACAGTAATGCACTAATTGCAGCCATTGATACCGCATGGGAAACGATTAATATTAATTATATTGATACCTTGATAGCGTCAATGAGCAGACGCCTCCAAGAATGTATCAATAATAATGGAGGTCACACCCATTATTGATTTCTTATATTTATTTATATAGTAATACCTTTATTTAAAAAAAACGTTTTCATTTAATTTTAAACTATAACTTGGTATCTTAATTATAATTATGTAATAAATTCTTGTCAAAAAACTAAATATATACGTTGACAATAAGAATTGCCTTAGTTTTTATTTTCACTTTTTATATTAACTACAGAAAAAAATGAAATGTCATAAAATATACATTTTGTAAGGACTAAATATTATGAATAGAGAGTTTAATGATTTTTTTTAATAACTTACAATAATTAGTAGGTTAGATTTATTTAAAAATAAGTAATAATCAGTCAACCCAAATAACCATGTTTAGTTTTTGATTTAATTTAAAAGTTATTGCTTGTAGACGTTTTTAAATCAAAATTATTTCTAATTTTATTTTGTAAACATTTCCTAAACAAAATTTTGATTCGATAATTAATCGAGCTATGGTGTTTAATTAGCGATACCTTCAAATATATTCTTTAAAGAAAAAATTAAGTAAGCAACGTAAATTACCTATTTTCTAAAACGTGCTTAGTGTAATGATTCATTCTACAGTCCTTCTATAAGAAAACCCCTGCTGAGACTACCTGCTGCTAGAATTGTAAATGATACACTTAAGCCCGCTTCACAATGTGCAAACTTTTGTTTACAGAAATTGTGGTGTCCAAGTTTTAAATTTCATAAGTGTACTTTTACTGTTCTCCATTCCATTACTTGCCGCAAGCTGTTGTATAGGTACTTGTGTATGTATTCCATCGTGTTTACACATTTTATATATGTATTAAATAAATTGAATTAGTTGCGGTACTTATACAGTGTGTCCCAGAATTGATGTTACAAGAGGTGTAATGGACAACAATTTTTTGAATTTTATTTCAAGATTCTGGAATTAAGCCCTGCTTGGCGTGAAACGAATTTTAAGAATTTTTCGTATTTTGAAAAACAAAATGGCCGTGACGGTGAAGCAAGAACTATTTTCTTTTCAGGTAAAGTACCCTTTTGGTTTGCGGTATGGAAAAATGTTACCAAAAAAGTTGTTCATAATGACAAATCATGCCCATACACCAAACTTCAGAACGATCTACCTACTTTCATTAAACTGTCTGTTTCAGATTGAACAAAAATAAATTGTAGGTATCTAATTCATTTATTAAAATTTTTATTTGTAAACCATTGAACGAAACAAATAGTATTTACCAGGAAATTTAACTTACAAAACATAACACAAGATTGTACTGCAATAAATTATCTATTCAAAGCAACCGCCATCATTTTATACAAATCTTTCATGGCCCTCCATTATTATTTTCTTTATTTCACGCCGTTTGGTGTAAATTCCGAATTGCAGATAACACTGAGTAATTTTTAAAAAATTATCGTACATCAATGATATTATTAAGCTTTGTTAGTTAAGTTTGTTGTAAATACTATTTGTTTCGTTCAATGGTCTACAAATAAAAATTTTTATAATGAATTAGATACCTACAATTTATTTTGTTTAATCTAAAACAGACAGTTTAATGAAAGTAGGTAAATTGTCTTGAAAATTGGTATACAGCCATGATTTGTAATTATGAATAACTTTTCTTAGTAACATTTTTTGATACCGCAAACCAAAAAGCACTTTACCTAAAAAAGAAAATAGTTCTTGCTCCACCAGTCACGGCCATTTTGTTTTTCAAAAAACAAAAAATTCTTAAAATTATTTTCACGCCAAGCAGTTCTTAATTCCAGAATCTTGAAATAAAATTCAAAATTTTAGTCTATTACACATCTTGTAACATCAATCCTGAGACACACTGTATAATTTTGAACGTTTTTTTTTTCTATATTTGGACTTTCAAATCTCTTTCATTTCAACAACAAAAATTAATTAGTGATCTATGTCCACGATGTATATGTACATTTTTGCATCTGACATTCAGATAATCTCTTTAATTGTCAAACTTTTATTTAAATTGTTTTAAGGCATTTAGAAAAAATTAAATTGCGCAAATAGAATTCTAGATAATAAACTACGAAATTGCTTTAACAATTTTTCAGAAGAATGTTTCATAAATATAGTGCTTTTCTGTCGTTTTTGAAACACTAGTTCAGGAAAACAACTTTTGATGCAGTGTTTTGTGCATTTTTTATTGCTTCATAGGCAGGGAGTACGAAATAGTATATTGTATTACACGAGGAGAAAATTACAATTTTCATGCAAGTGTGTTAGCTGCGCGAGGGTGGTAGCCCGAGCGGTGATAATCACGAGCAATGAAACATAATTTTATTCTCAAGTAATACATTATACTTTTCCACGACCAGTATGTAGTTTCTATAAGTTTTATCAAAATTTAATTTAGGATTTAACTGTTAGTTGGGCAATTAAAAAAATATAGCTGTTTTCATGACTACCAAACATTTTTTTATTCTCAATAATGAACAATAATAATTAAGTTTACTTTTTATTTAAAGTGTAGACGTAGGTTTTACACATTTTCAGGTTAGATAAATAAATGTCAGTTTCAAATCAAAACGAGCAACCAATCAGCTTTTGCAACTACATTCACTCAATTTGGGTATATATATATATATATACCGATACTACCCTAATACAACACAACCTTGGCGTTATATAGGCTCTACATTATTTGCCAACTTTGCCAATATTGGTCTGACATAGAGTTGTGAACATTCACCAACTTTTGCCCAATATTCTTTACATTAAATAAAAATATCTGGCCAACATTGCCTACCAACTTTGGTTTGCAATATTAAGCCGAGATTTAGCCTATATGGCAAAGATACAGTTTGCAACGTTTAGCCAACATTGGGCCGACATTGTAATTTTATGCAACCATATGGTTAACATACTTTAAAATATTGGCACAATATTAGGCAAATATAATAATATAATGTTGGCCCAATATGGGTACCATCTTGCAAACTTATATTGACTGAATCTTGGACAAAAATTGCAAACCTAAAATTGCAAGGCAATATTGCCCCAATATAGAATACCTACGTTGTAGTAATGTTGGCATCATAATATTGACAAAAATTGGGGTAACGTTGACAAATTGCATTGTACTAAAATTGGTGCACCAATATAGATGAATATTGCAGAACTATTTTTCTCATATTGGTATCTTTATATAGGCCCAATATCAATACCCTGATATAGGGCCAACAATAAAATAGTATCGCAATGTTATATTGAATAAATATTGGCAATCTATTATCGCCAATGTTCATTGGCTACTTTTTGATTATTGTGCAATATTAGAATCAATAATAACATGTAATAAAATACAAATGTAGACTTGCCTAATGTATATAAAAGTTGTTTAAAGAAAATATGGCAATAAAGAAAGGACCTATCATCCATAGCGCACTGTATAAAATACAACAAATTTCTTTAGGAAATTTAAAATGAAAAACTGTAATAACTTATTGCCGAAACTTAAAACCTGTGTTTTTCTTCATTTCCGTACTCATAAGGATTCTCAAACAAAATTTCAAAAAAGAGAGAAACAAATACATTTTAACATATATTTACTTGATGTATAATGAATAACAGTGTCATTACAGTTCTTAAAAACAGTAAAAAAAAATACTTAATACTTGTAAATGCATATCTAACTTAACACTATAATTTTTAGAAACAGCAAAAAAATAGAGATATAACGATTAGTTAAAAAAATTATTGTAAAAACACAAATTTAAAGGTATTTAACACACGAATAAAATAAGATAAGTTTTTACCACTTCACTTTCGCACAAGTCCTGATGAAGATGGATGATTCAACTTCAGAAAACGTCTAAGTATTAGAGCGTTGAGGTCCTTTTGAAGATTCTAAAAATAAGACCAAAACCCAGTAAACATATGGAATTTGTTTAAACTTTGCAATGTTCAGTTGTGTATTACAAAATGTATTTGAAAAAAAAAACAATGAACTGCATGCTTGCATTTCTGCAGAAAAATATGAAAAGTAAAATCTGGGTTAATTGAAAACTCCTTTTAGAAAATTGAAGATATACCAAAATATTAACTACGTAAAAAATTTTTCATTTAGAAACTTACCACTGCATGTTTCTGCTTTACTCCTAGATTTCCTCCCTCCTCCTAGATCACCGGAAGTAGCCAACACAGACGAGATTTTTAAACGAATAGCTTGGATCCTGTACATCCTTGTTATGTAACTTTATGGCTTCTACTGCAACCTTGTATAATCGTAAAGATGAGAAATTTAATTTTCCTTTTCGGCCGCAAGCAGAGTAATTTAAGCTCATTTGTTTATTCATCATCTTCCTCATAACGAAATTTACTATTTGGTTGAAGTCCTCTCCTTTATTATTTCCCATTAACGTCACCTGTAATTATAATTTTTAGTCAGCCTTTTTTTTGTGAAGACTTGAAGGTAAGGCATTTAGTCAGCTAATAGAATACCTAACTTACCACTTGTTTAAAAGTAGAAGGATCTTTTAATTTCTCTCAATCTCGTTCATAATATCAGGTAAATCAATTGAAAAATAAGAAGCAAGTCAAGCTGTGGTTTCTACTTCATGAGAAATCACCATATTCGCTGCAGAAATGGTTTGTAATGCTGAACGGACTTTGCTAAGTTCATATGGTACTCCATTTAGTCTTTTTGCAAAATGATCGAGTATTTCAAATTCAAAGTTATAGAATTTGTTCAAAGAAAAAAATTTGTTGATGCAAAAATATTAAAAATAAATATTTACCATTCCAATGTGCAACAGTTACGGTGCCACTCGTATCACCAATGACGGTCGGTGCAGTTTCATGGAGCGATACTGTTTCAAAATCCTGACCAGTAATAGTAGTGTCCATAATGAAATTAATTTCGTTAGTGTCAGTGTTACCTTTGTCACTTACTGAAGGTACAAAATCAGAAACTTCTTCAACCGATAATTGTTCAGAAACTTGATATTACATTGTATGACAGCTCCCTATAGCATAAAAGTGATCATTTTCGTAGTTGTTAGAATATAGAAGGTTGCGGTTTTGCGGTCTATGTACTTAGTTTAAGAGATACAGGAAATTAAAAATTTTAACTTTTTGACTATCTCCTGTATCTCTGTAATTCTTTAAAATAAGATAGAAAATGCATTCTATAAAATTTTTTACGTAGAATCTAGTCGTCTAGTTAGAATTTATATTAATTTTTTGTAAATTTGTCGTTTTGATTTAGTAGGCTTGGAAAAAAAAGAATGGAATAGAAGAAGTTAAAGTTGAGAAATAGGTGTTATACTTATTTTTATCCAAACCTATTAATTTAAAGACACAAAAGAAGTAAACTATGAGCTAAATCTGTTATCTTTATTTTTCATAAATTTAATGCTTTTTGCGTACCCGCATTTTAGCGAGCTGCTCAAAAGAATGAGAATTTTTTTATATGATCTAACTAGCAACATTAAGAACTCCTAGATACAAAACTCATTTAGCTGTTAAATTTAATTATTTTCTCTAGACCTACTAGATCGAGAAGACAAATTACAAAAAAATTAATTACAAGTTCACTGTTTAAAATAAATATAGAGTATATTATATTTTGGAGTAGCTAAAATTAAAACAATTTACATTACGAAACATTATACTGGGTGCCCGATTTAAAAAAAAACATAAGTTTACTTAATAACCCATAAACGATTGAGATAAAAATAATCTAACTTGGAGACTTGAATCTACATAAAAAATTCTATAGAATGCATTTTTATCTTTTCGATATGTTAAAGAATAACAGAGAGTTAAAATTTTCAATTTCACCGTGTATCTATTAACCACAAGAAGGCTATAGATTTGTTGGTGCCATCTTCTGTTTCTCAAAAATACGTCATTATGGTACACAATTTAATGATCTTTTTTTTCATATCTGTTTTTCAGCATCAAAATTTGTAATGGTGAAATTGTCATTGAAAAAAGAAGTGTAAAACGCCAAAATTTTAATTTATTTTTTATTTTATAAATTTATTTATAAATAAATACAATGTTAAATCATCCAATATGATATAATATTTACACGTCTTAATGCAACAATTTCAAAACCAGTTAAAAAATACGAAAGTTATAACGTTTTAAAGACAAAGGACATTCATATTTGGTCACAATACAATTTTCAATTGTTTCTGAATAAACGGAACTTAGCGGCCTTTTTTTTTAAATGCTAAACTTTTATTTTTACAAATTGAGTCTCGGTAATTTAACCGAGAATTATATGAATCGAGTTTTGTAGAATTAAAATTGCTCAAAAACATACATTCAGATTTAGCAAGTTGAAAAAGCACATTAAACAAACATTCATTATTTAATGTGGTATAAAAAAAATGGTACACTCATGAAATTTAAAACTTGGACACCACAATTTCTGTAAACAAAAGTTTGCACATTGTGAAGCGGGCTTAAGGGTATCATTTACAATTCTAACAGCAGGTAGTCTCAGCAGGGGTTATCTTATAGAAGGACTGTAGAATGAATCATTACACTAACGAGGAGGTCCCCGCGGTGATGCGCTCCGAATTGACCCAAGTAATTTTTTATCGAAAGACCTTCCCCTAAAACTAACTTATAATTAACATTAGCACGCAACGCTTATAATTTGGTCAGCGCGATTTTTTGAATTTTTGCAAAATGCAATTTGGAAAAATCCTTATGGGAAATAACCCACAAAAAATCAACTTTCCAAGGGTCCCCCCTTTGCAAATATTTCAAAAATTTTATTTTTTCTATAATGTCATATTTCGACTCATGAAGTCAGATACAGAACTATAGATACTTGTAATGCATGTACATGTCATAAATATCGCTAAATCGCTACTTTGTAAAGGGCACGCTCACAAAAAAAACTTAGCCTACACTAGTTATATGTATTAAGCTAAATCATCGCCTGGTGCATCAGAGAACTCGAGAATGATATAATACATTGTATTTGTGATATGGATTACCTGTTCCCGGTTACTTGTATGGTGCTTTTGCCTTGCATGGAATTACTAATCCGGAAATGCATTCATTAAAATCAATTGAAACCCGAATGTATAGGGAGAATAATTTAAGAATATAACCCTTTTGAAAACACTCGGTCGAAGACGTACGATTAGTTACATTTTGATTTTATATCATTTCAAACATTTACAAGTTGAGCAGACTGTGCGCATAGGGTTAAAATCAGCGATTATTTTGTTTCCTGCAAAAATACTAATTTGCGTTACCCTTGACCATGAAACTCAATCCTTGCTCTGTCGCCCAGTGTTTTGTCGAATTAATCAAAGCCGAATTTCCAAGTTACAACGCCACAAGGCCAACAAACGAGGAGCGACTTGTGGCCAATCAGTTACTAACAACATTTTATTCAGCTCTGACGGATTCTGTAGTTAACGAAGTGGTTGAACTATTTGACGGTAAGTATGAACAAACATTGCACTTTTTTAAATGATTCAGATGTTTAAGTATCGGATAACGTATAGACAAGAGGATAAAAATTATTTTTTTAGTCGCATTAGCCGCAGATTTACATTATTTTCGAAGAGCCCAACTCTGCCTTTAAAATTCCTGAAGTTGTTGGACTATGGAAGTGCAAATTGGGTTAATAGTAGTGTGATCACAAATAAGATTGACATTTATACATTTAGGGCTGAAGTATAAGAGACGGTAATTTTGTTTACTTTAAAAACATCCAGATATTGTAGTTCTAAATAGTCCTGGTAGATGTCGCGTCAAATGCTCGGTCATAGGTCACAACAGTGTTGGGTTGCCTGAACTAAAATTCCGATTCCAAGAAAACATTATTCTAGTATAGGATTAGATATTAAACATAATACTTCTGACCTGTATTTAATTATTTTTTGAATTATTTTTGCGGCACATGTTTTTGTGAAATTTCTCGAAAAATTATTAACTTTTCCCGGCTTGCATTCATTTCGAATAAGATATTAATTAGGTAAAGGCTAAAATTTTATAATCTTTTTGACCAATTTATCGCCGTAACTACTAAAATAGGGGATACGAAATCTTATCTTAGCCTCCATGAAGTGAAACGCAATTTTCTTTACTCTGAGCATTTATAGGTAATCATTAATAGGAAATAAATCATTAGGTACCATTGGTCAGGTAATGTGTCTGTAAAATTAAAATTAGAGGAGGTAATTAAGATTAGTGTTACACACGAATCTTTTAAGCATGACATTTACCATCTTTTGAATGTATAGCCGACGATGAACTTGGTTCAAGTGAGTCTTCACAAGGTAATTCTCAAGGACCAAGTTGGAGCCAGGAGAACCTTCAAGATGACTTTGGAAATAACTTGAGGATGGAAATGTGCGACGACTGTACACTTGACAAAAAAATTCAAATTTTGCAAATGATTCAACAGCACCCAAATTGGAGCTTGGAAACAATCCAAAGGAACGGTGGAAGAGAGTTCAAACACAAGTATTACAAGAAACGGTGGGAAAAGCAGATTGAAGCGGGTGGTACTCTTTTTGAAAAATATTTGAAGATTGATGAGTACGCATACGAGCGGTATAGGGAAGCCAGAAACGAATGTAAAATTGTTCACGAGACCGATTTGCGTTCCTGGGCTATTCAGCTAGCTTCTACCTTCCAGGATGAAAACTTTATATTTAAAGCTAGTAGGCATTGGCTCGCCAATTTTAAAACTCGCCATAGGATTAGCTCTAGAAGAATAACCCAATTGGTTAACCGTAGGCAAGTTTACGATATGACACGTATTATGCAGAAAGCCAGAGAATTTCAAGCTGACTTCAAAATTTTTTCGAATGGGTTTTTACCAAAACATATTATTAATACGGACCAGGCAGGCTTCAACTATGAACTTGTATCAAACAGAACTCTCTCGGATAAAGGCGAGAAATTTACATTGGGTTTGCTACTTCTCCTAAAAATTTAGCCACTCATTCATACACAGTTCAATACATGATTAATTTGGAAGGCGAGATAGTTGGCAATGCTTTCCTGTGCTTGCAAGAAAGGAGTGGTCGGTTGGGACCCATAGTTGAGGCTAACTTGTTTTCAGCTAGCAATGTAACAGTAACTTGTAGCACGTCAGGAAAATTGACAACATCTCTCTACGAGTATTTTTTGGACGAAGTTTTGGCAAAAGCTGTGCAGTCCGACTTTTTATTGATAATTGATTCATGGTCCGGCCAGACAAATCCACTATCTTACGAGAGTCGTTTTGGTAGGGCTGGTGCTCCCAAGTGTACAGTAAAAATTATTCCAGAAAAATGCACACCCCACTGCCAACCGCTTGATACTACATTTCATCGCCAGCTTAAATATTTTGCTCGCCAAATTCATTCCTATTTCACGCTTCACGTAACCGATCCTACCAACAAAGTAGATGAGGTTACAACAAGAAATAATACAATAATGATGCATTCCTTAATTCATCGGCAATTTTGCGCCCCAATATTTAAACCTTTAATCAAGTATTCCTGGTACTCTTCAGGATTGACCACAGAAAAGTCCACATTTTTGTCAGTAAAGCAAGCATGCTTTACATTTGCTCCAAATGAAAAACCAAGTTGCCAAAAAAAAATCTCTGGCCGGCGAACTTTGCCTCAAACATGTATTTATAAAATGCGCGCACTGCCTAAACTTATGTTTTGAGTGCTTTTTCTACAAATACCATTTTTGTCAATAACAATAACGTAATTTTGTTGCATCACAAATCGTTGACAAATCATAGTTGCTAGTACGATATAGTTGCGACTAATTGGTTATTTCTATTGTTTACTCAAATTCCTGTCAATTATATGCTAATTAGGCAATTTGTTTCATATTTTGTGGTTGTGTTTAGAATATATATTGATTTGTTAACATTTAAGAATTGTCATATAATCGAAAATAAGAATAAAAAAATATTACAGATTTTTTGGTTTTTGTATTTGCATATAAGGTCTTGTATTACATAAAATTCAGATTATATTTGAATATGTTTACACAGAACGTCATCGCCAATGTAAACAAAGCAGGGATAGTCCTCAAGTACCAATATGACTTTATTTACGACATGTAGATGTATTAGAAGTATCTATAGTTCTGTATCTAACTTCATGAGTCGAAATATGACATTAGAGAAAAAATAAAATTTTTGAAATATTTGCAAAGGGGGGACCCTTGGAAAGTTGATTTTTCGTGGGTTATTTCCCATAAGGATTTTTCCAAATTGCATTTTGCAAAAATTCAAAAAATCGCTCTGACCAAATTATTAAGCGTTGCGTGCTAATGTTAATTATAAGTTAGTTTTAGGGAAGGTCTTTCGATAAAAATTACTTGGATCAATTCAGAGCGCATCACCTGGGGAATCATTACACTAAGCACGTTTTAGAAAATAGGTAATTTACGTTGCTTACTTAATTTTTTTCTTTAAAGAATATATTTGAAGGTATCGCTAATTAAACACCATAGCTCGATTAATTATCGAATCAAAATTTTGTTTAGGAAATGTTTACAAAATAAAATTAGAAATAATTTTGATTTAAAAACGTCTACAAGCAATAACTTTTAAATTAAATCAAAAATAACATGGTAATTTGGGTTGACTGATTATTACTTATTTTTAAATAAATCTAACCTACTAATTATTGTAAGTTATTAAAAATCATTAAACTCTCTATTCATAATATTTAGTCCTTACAAAATGTATATTTTATGACGTTTCATTTTTTTCTGTAGTTAATATAAAAAGTGAAAATAAAAACTAAGGCAATTCTTATTGTCAACGTATATATTTAGTTTTTGACAAGAATTTATTACATAATTATAATTAAGATACCAAGTTATAGTTTAAAATTAAATGAAAACTTTTTTTTAAATAAAGGTATTACTATATAAATAAATATAAGAAATCAATAATGGGTGTGACCTCCATTATTATTGATACATTCTTGGAGGCGTCTGCTCATTGACGCTATCAAGGTATCAATATAATTAATATTAATCGTTTCCCATGCGGTATCAATGGCTGCAATTAGTGCATTACGGTTTACTGGTATAAAATTTGGCCCTTGTTGTCTTCGGATAACAGCAAGTATTCGAGCCCAAACATTTTCGATAATGTTAAAATCTGGGCTTTTGCTGGCCAGGGTAACAGCTCCAAGTTATTTGCTTGTATCCAGTTGCGCACAACCTGCGAAGTATAGGGTCATCATATCCCGATAGTTAATTATCGAATGTTCCAAGAAAATATGTGTAAATAGTAAATGGAATCTACTAACGTAACGTTAAGTCGTTAATTATAGTTACATAACTCTCCTATGATACATTAGGACACTGTTTAACGGTAAATGGACAGCATTTTGAACAGTTGCCATAAACCAAGCATTTCGCATAGAATACCTATTAGATTTTACTTCCGTATATTTACAAGAAATCGGTCTTCTTCCACACCACTAAGACATTTATAGAAAATAATTTTTACTGCAACTCAATTAAAACTTAAAACGACAATCACCTTTAGTAAGAAAACGTATTTGAAATATAACCCTTTTTGCAATTTTTCTTGGATGGTTGACTTCTAGATTCTAGTAAAACCTGAAATAAAAAACAAATCAAGAAATGAAATAGAAAATTAAATAATTTAGAGCACAATACAGTTACTTCGCAATTACTGAAGCAATTTTCGAGCTTAAACCTAGCTTCAAATATAAAATTAATTGGAAAACTACTTTTGAAAGTACTTTTAAAATTTAAAACTGGAGGTAAATACGGACCAATGTTTTTTTTAAATATTTGAAACTAGAAAAATTCTTCTATAAATAGATTTGCAGGGTTTTACACTCATTAAGTATGCATCGTTACCTCCTATTTGCCGAACGATTTACGCTACATCTCAAAAATTCTACTTTTTCCTATTTTTCTCAGAAAATTATAATCCGATCGAGTCGAGTTATTCTTATTTTATTTGTATTTTTATTCTCTATAACTTGTTTTACACTTTTACGTTGGTTCTTTACGTTTCACTGAAAAAAAAGCAACATGTTTTTTGCATTTAAATGTTAATAAACAATATAATGGCAATTCATTTTTGGTATAAAATATGACTATAAAGTACTTTACTCGTTTTTACAATTACATGGCACAGGCGGTATCTTACTATTATTTACTATTTACTACACTCAGGAATTGGTTCATTCCAATATAATTTTATGTTTTGTAAATTCAGGAATTCTGCAGGTAAATGTATCATATTACTACTTCAGATAACCAGAAAAAGAAAAAAAATAATTGCAATTTCGTTGTTTTGTAATGAAATTAAAAAAAGTTTGCTAGTGGAATTTTATTTTTTTAAATTGAAGTACAAAATTAAATAATTTTTTTGCATACTTCAATGCCTTCGCGTTCATTAGCAAACCCACTACATGAAAATTTTTCTCATGTTTGAATACATTTTTGACAACAATGGTTATTATTCATGAGTTAATATAATGTTTTAATCCTAAGTCAGTATGTCGTTATGGTTATATTTTATTTAGAAAATAATTATGTAACTTTAAAAATAATTAAAAATGTGAACTAAATTGGTAAATTCTTTTAAAATTGTATCTTTAATAAAAAGTATTTTTCTAAAACGGTAAAGTAAGCATTTTTTTCTAATACTTTGGTCTATCTTAATTACCTAAATTTATTTACTTAAAAAGGTACCGTTTCCACATAAAGCAATAATAATTACAAAGAAATTATGCTTTAACTAATAGGTTTTGAAACACAATTTCTAATTAAATCTAATTTAGATTTTAAATTAGGAAGCTTTTAAGCTTCTAGAAAGGGAAGTATAATTAATTTCAATTTCTTAATGTCAGAATAAAACCGTTCAGTTTTTAGAATTGCGCTTTTTATTAATGGTTAGTTTCTCGTATACCACATAATTAATGGTTTGAAATGTTTATTTAATATGTATATTAATATTTGTAATGGATTTATACAAAGAAACCAAAATAAATTAATTTTAATGTTACTTTTCAAGTCAACGAATATAAAGTTAAGATTACCTTAATTGCATATGAACAGTTTGTGTCAATTCTGTACAAAAATCGAGACAAAAATATCAAAAAAAATATGTGAATATATTCGAGTTATTCCTTCCAATTGCATTGTAAATAAATTTAAAGTATATATTTACTTGTTTAAAAACGTCAAGCAGAATTCTATATTATTAGAAATTAAGAGGATTCAGTGTGACAAACCTTCGGAGTCCGTCGGTTATGTACTTAACAAAACTTTGGTTGTTTTGTTAAATATTTAACATTCCTGTTTGGCAATATTTTAGTATTTCAAAGTTGAATTGCCATTTAATAATCAACAACTTCAAATATTAAGTTCGAGAAGTAGAAGTAAAAACAGTTTACTTTCAGAGTAATCGCGGTTTTATTGATAAGAATAATGAGTGAAAAGAAAAGCACATTGTTCTGTAATATTTATTTTTAACCAGAATTTTAAAATAGGTACCTACTTACTTATGTATAATAAAGATAAATTTTTAATCAACTAATTAGAAATACAATGTATCATTAATTTTATTCATTTTTATTTCTGTTCTACCCTGTGTTTTTGCTACAGCTGTACTATGGTATAAAAACAAAAGTAGGAAGCGTTTACATTATTTACGAGAAATTTGAATTGAACAGGGAGATAAAAAGACACTCGTAAATTATTCAATTTTCAGAATACATATTTGTTGAATAGATATTGAAGCATTGCAAAACATTAAGAGAAAACACAAATGATATTTATATCAAACCGGGACTTTAATAGGAAAAAACACTTTCCTGTCAACATTATTTTAAGCTAAATAATAAATTAAAATAATGTAGTATCAGAAACTTCCGTTGTGCTTTAAATAGTACAAACTCCTTCAAAAAAGCATTGGGGGTCGGCAATTTGGATTGACAAGCATTATTCGAAAAATAGTACAGACATGATATAAAAAGTATTCTTAAAAATAGACATTCAAATAGAAAATTTTAGATAAACACTTTGTCTTTGTTAAATTGCAAAATAGTAATAAACTAGGGTCGCTTTCGCGTCGAAGCGGCTGCCGCTTCGCGGCAATCTCGACCCCCTTCACGCGGTTTGTACGGTAATTTTTCTTACTCAAAAAATAGTTTCAATGCTATTTTGAAAAAGACACAACTCTCTTCGCTCACCAAATTGTGAAGATTGAAGTAATGCCGTTTTCCGCGATCCTAACCCAGCGACGGCTGCGAACTCGAGCCGCTTTGGCGCTCGTAAACTGGTTATTCTTATTCAAAAAAAATAGTTTCAATGTAAATTTAATAAAGACACGGTTTACTTCGCTCTCCAAATTGTGAAGATCAAACTTGATTTGTTTTGAGGCTCGACAAATTGTGAAGAGCACGGCTCGCATTGCTCGCAATATTGTAAACATCTAACTCGTTTTGCTTTGCGGCGTGTACAATGACTTTTCAGATAAAAGCACAGTTCGCTTCGCTCGCCAAATTGTGCAGACTTAAGTAGGATCCTTTTCCGCGACTTTGGCCCAGAGCCGTTTTACTTCGATGGTATTGCCGCTTTGAATATTTTGTTGTTCAGTTGACTGGGCGACTGTAAAAAGTATAGGTTTTGTTTAGACAACAAAATTCCTAGCGTATGAATCACATCGATTGTTGCGCGCTAAAAGACGTTAGCGGGAAAACCGTTACTCTTTAGAGTATGCCATTCAAAAATTTGCAAAATTACGATTATTTCCTTTGTTAACTCATGTTTCTAGCCCTAAGCGTTACGAAAATAAAAAATATATAGGTTTAAAAAGTAAATTTTTTAACTATTTCCGAATTATCTCGAGACACTATAGGCCTTTTTGAAAGTTTTTTTTTTACAGAAACGATTATTAGGTAGCTATCTTGATGGGTTTTTGCGTATCTCTAAACGTTTAGGAGATATAAATAAACCTTTAAACTTTTGTCTACCAATTTTAAACGATATTTTTAAATTTTTCAAATAAAATTTGTGTGCCTTGTGGGCCGTTATCGAAAAGCTACGTTTTTTGTTTAATGTCTAATCGAAAAACAATTAAAATATTATCCAATTGCAAATCAATATACTCTGTTTTGATATTCTTTGTGTCAGCAGGTACATAATAAGTAAAATGACAGTAAATATGTATGTCATATTAAAAGTTTGAGAAGAGAGATAAACGACACCACTTGTACCAAACCAGGTAGAAGAATTAAATCAACCAACGGCTGTTACCCGGCCATTTAAATCTCTCCCTTTCTGATGCACACTCCCCAATGTTTATTGAATCAAAATATCAAACAATTCGACGGTGACGGCATACCCACTACACCACTTGTAACAAACCTGGTAAGACAATTAAGTCAACCAACGGTTGTTACTCGGCCTTTTGATATACACCCATCCGAATCGAACTAAATCAATATATTAGAAAAACAACGTCGGCAAGAAGTGATCATTTAGAATCGTTTCTCTCCGTATAAAAGATAATTAGAATTAACGAACACCCGATTTCATGAGTAAAACAACTAGTTCAAAACATATTATAATTTAGTTACGTTGCATATTTCATTGCAATGTTTCAAAAGTTACTCATCATATTTTCTAAAAATAAAATATCTGACTCAGCGTCTTACGATTCGGCAACAGTGGATTACTTCACAATCTAAATTAATCAATGTTAAATTACATCTTATCGATTGTTTCCCACAGCATTACATATGAACTCAATTTAAATTAAACTTTAACAAAATGGGAATATTAAAATAAATCAATGACAAATAGTGCACGAGTTCATAAATTTCCTACGCAGTAATTTTTCAGACAAAGAAACGGCGGTAGCGGTTTTAAATTAGTTGGGGATTAAATAAACATAAAAGGTAAACACTAGGAGTGTGCAAACACCTAATTTTTTATTAATTTGATATCTAAGAATGAAACCTTATTATTTATTTCTTTTTTGGTAAATTTTATATGAGGATTATAATTATTTAATTTTGTTAGCGTATCATTAATATTTTGATTCGTGGTGCAAAAGATAACATCATCAACATATTCATATAACAAGAAAGGTGTGTAATTTAATATTGCAGTTGTTACTGTAAGGTTATCGTGCATTACTAAAATAGCTAGTATTGGTGAAACTGGATTACCCATAGTTGTACCAAAAATTTGTAAAAACATTTATCTTTGTAAGTAAAATAACTAGAACTAAAAGCAAATTTAATAATGTACAGGATGTTCCACTAAGAGGGGTAGCCGGCTATATGTCAGGATACGCAACACATAAAAACTTGAAATAAAAAAAATTATTATAAATGTGGCCAAGAGAAATTGCTCATTTTTAGCCGTATGAACGATATCTGCTTAAGTTTTACAAACGCAGCTTTTTACGAAATTTTTCGAAAAATTTAAATACAATGATATATACTTTTTTACATAGTTAAATAGAGAAAAAAAAGCCTAATAATTTGGTGAAAACCGCAAGTGGTTATCTTTTCTCGAACCAAAGATATTAGAAAAAATATAAATAAACCAGTTGGGAATGCGCAAGCTTGCATTGCCGGGATGAACAAAAGAACTGCTTATTTAGCTTAAAAATTTATAAAATTTTTTAAAATTTTTTCGGGAGCCGATTTGACCACTTTGCCAATGAGATAGACAAAAAATGATCGAAGCAAAAATGTCTTAGATTTTGATGTTCTATAGGAATTCGAAAATGTCAACAGGAAAAAAGCTACGGACATCCAGACAGACAGACAGACAGACAGACAGACTTTGTGAATTCATAAGATGAACTTTTGTTCATCGAACATTGACTTAATACATTTAACGACCCAGCATTCCCTACTAGGTCGCTTTTAAGGTATACATTAAATTTATGAATATATATCTGCCATACCTAAAGTCCATCTGCATAATTTTTACCTATTTTAGATAATTTAATGATATTAGATAAGTATGCATAATAAATTATAAGTATAATAATCCATTGAGCGTGTAGATTTTAAGTACGCTTTGGAAACAAAAAAAATGAACAATTTTCACTTTATAATATTATTTTTTGTGTACATCTTATTGATGATCCAACAACAGAAGTCTCCGATTTTGATCAAAAAGGAAAATTTGGTCAAAATGCAATCGCATAAAAACGGGTCACTCCAAATGCAACGGTATGTGTTTAAATGGGGTGCGATTTCTAATCCAAATTGTGACTGTGGGAACAAACAGAGATCCTTGTACATATTGTGAAGGGATTGTTAATTAACAAATTTAAAAGGAGTGCTTGTAAACATTAATAACTTAACGGATAAAGCTTATGGTTTTCAAGTTTACGTGAACAATTCTTTGTCTTAGTTGTTCTGCATTATTAACTGGCGTAGAGTAGACATAGTCTTTTACAAAACCCCATACAAAAAAGTGTAAAGGTGGCAGGTCTGGGGAACGTGGTGAATATGGCCATGGTCCACCCCGTCCAATCCATCTGCTGGGGTAGTTGACGTTCAACCAAGCCCTCGGTCTCTGACCCTAATGGGCAGGACACCCATCTAACATAAGTCACGAGTCCTCTCGTTGTTCAATGGGAATCTGAGTTATGTAACTAGGAAGGTCATTTTCTAAAAATTCTAAGAAGTTTTCAGCATTCAAACAAGGGGGCACAAAATGTGGTCCAATAGTTTCCTGTCAACATAAACGACTTGGAAAAAAATAAATTAGAAACAGACAATTTACAATAAAAACCTAATCCGGCACTTTTCTGTACAGTGCCTTGTTTATCAAACTCACTGATGAAAGATTATGGAGCTTTGCTCACTGAGGACCAATTCCAAATTCTGATTTAAAAAATAAAAAATCAAATTTTTAAATACAGTTAAACCCGCAGATAACGCGCACGAAAGAGCGTTACAGCCGGGAGACTTTTACATTGCTCTTATGGGTTTAGCTCAAGGGACTGGAAGAAAAGTGCGTTAAAGTCGGGAAAGTGTTGTATCCGAGTTTTACTATAACATAAATAGCATGTTCTTTAACATGCCATTTAAATAGACATGTTGAATTAACATCAACTTACGTTATTCCAAATCCTTGCCCATACGTTGAGTTGAAATTCGTGCTGATACAAATGGGTCCTTGTTGCGAAAGGGTTTTTATAAGCCCACACATAGGCGTTATGTTGGTTAAAAATTCCTCGCCTAGTAAAAGTTTCTTTGTCTGTGTGTAAAATAGTTTCAGGAAACCTAGGGTCCATGCCACACTGATTTCCAAACCAGTTACTGTAATCCATTTTTTCAACAGGGCTTTGAGACAATAAATCCTGCACTCGACGCAGATGATATGGATGCTCTCCATCAACTTTTAGTGTATTCCATACAGTTCCCCTAGGAACTCCCAATTCATAGCCTGCACGACGTGTGCTAGTGGTAGGATTCAACTCAAAGTGTTCCAGAATTTCATCGGCCCTTTCGTCCAACATCATTCCTTTGTCTTGACACCGAAAAAGAACCCGTCTCTAAGTTTCTGCGAAACGTTGAACTAAACACTTGGGGAGATGGTACCCGGCGGTTGGAAAATCGGTTCACGTAAATCTGACGATCCTGGCGGTCGACCCTATTTGATAAACCGTAGCAAAACACTATGTTTGCGTACTGACAGTTTGTAAACGTTAACGGCATTTTTTGATCAATGCCACCATACACACACATAAACAACACGCACACAAAAATTCTCCTTCAAATCACACGTTGCTGTACTGCGCTAAACACCCGTCTTATTTACTTCGGATTATCATTCAGATAGAAACTAAAGTTGAAAAGAGCGCATAGAATCAACGCAATCGTTTTCTCTCTGTCTTTGTCTCGTACGAATGTTTTTACGCGCCGTTTGCGAATGAGACATTTTGTGGTGTACGCCTTCGAGGTAAACAAACTTTGGACAGTCCCATGTCACTGATGTTAGATTTTGTCAAGCTGTCAAAAAAAAGCAGAGCCGAGTAGTTGCCGGTCGTGGGAAGCAAACCCGCATCGAGGCGGTTACAGTCGAGCACACTGTCCACTCATCTATCGCGCTTCCTTTTAAATGGACTGTTCGTAGCGAGTTGAATGTGGCAACCAGCTACATTCGGTTGCAGCTTGCAGTTATCGACCTTCAAACTGGAGAGGCAATTCAAATGTTGCGCGCTTAGCGCTCATTGGCCAGCGATATTTTTGGGAATTGTGTGAAAACGATACGTTTCCGACCATACGTTATTTGGACTTTGTCGCTTAGAATTTTGGGCAGGGTTTCCGGATGTAAAAATTAACTCGGGACGCCCTGTATATTCAGGAGCAAGATTAACCGACTGAATCGTGATCTAGATATCCTTCGTCTTGCATATTACTATTTGAATTAGAAAAGATGAGCCCTACGTCATCAAGTAAATGAGTATGATTTAATATTAAAAACTAAAGTCAAATCAGAAATTACAACCAGTCTATCATAAACGTCACAGCAATAGTCACAGTCTAACTATCAAAACATACAAACTGTCACTTCTAGGTTAGAAATTTTTTTAATTTACTAAATGTGATTTAAGAGATAAAATATAGAAACAGAACTATTTATTATTATTATTATTGTAGTTTACTTTACAAATACTAACAAAAACCATTCACATTGCAGTAAAATTATCACACCTACATGTACAACTAATGACAAAACACAATTAATTTTTAAAGAAAATTATTTTGAAAACATGATTATTACAACTTATAAGTTGCGGAGTAGAACATTCCATTAGCGGTAGGTCAAGAAACTTTTCAATTAGTGTCAGTGTCGAATGATGTGGAGCATTATCTATTATTATCAATAATGGTTCTTGTAAATTGCACATTGAACGATCAACAACCCATTTCTTAAATAGTTCTTTTCATTTCGGGTTTAGTGCAGTTAAAATCAATTATTAGAAACTTAACAATAAATATTTTTTCCACGACATACTTAGAAAACGGACGTTTCTTCTCTACAAATAGTGAGGAAAATTCGTTTTTCCTCACTAGCGAGGAAAATAATGTCGTGTTACAAAAATCCCTCTTTAAAAGAATGTAAGAATGTGTTATTAAAACTATATGCGCCTAGTGCTTAGTTAAACAATTTAACTTAGTATACATTCAGGTTTGTTTAGTTTAATATCTTATATTTCGACTCTTAAAAATGCTACCCTACATTTATTGGTTAGAATTACGTGGCTGCGCTCTGACAGATTCTTTCATTAGGTTGTTTTTTTGGGGAATGTCGTGGAAAAAATGTTGCTCGCTACGCTCGTGAGGCAACTCGAGCTCGAGTGGGAAAAAGAATCGCTTTCCTCACTTGTTGGACAAATAACTATTTCCATCATACCCTTCCGGTTTCCTCACACTTTGAGTACTTTTATCTAGCCAAGAGTTTTCTGGTTTTCTTTTTGTATAAATCCACGTTTCATTAAGAAAAATAATTTGTTGCCCTAGTGGTGACTTTAAATTGTTTATATCTTCTCAGAAAGTCGCATTTGCGCTATATTCCATTTTAACCAAAAGTGCGGTTAGATTCTGTTTTAAATTTAAATCCTATTTCACGTAGTGTACGAGTTTAACTACGGTTACTTAAAGAATGTGCTTTTCCTGTATGTCAGTGTTTAACATTGAAATGGTAACATGTTTTTCCATAAAATAAGAATATTAGAGCAATTTAGAACAATAATAAACCTAACTTACTCTGTGAGTACATATTATACAGCGTTCTTCTTTGGCAATGTTGTTTTACCAGAGCTTCGTAGAATGGTGTTCTGCTTCTTACAAGAAACTATTCGCTTAACTGTAGAATGAGAAATTTCCAATGCATTTGCGACACGCTATCAATTAAAACATTACTATTACAAAAATAATTTATGTGTTAATTTAAACATTACCTGTTGTACACTGGATACTGAAATTAATGGAGCAAATTCAACACAAGTTCTTAACTTTGGGAACGTAAAGTTTTACTCTTAGCAAACATAGCTGCTCAATTAAATATGCAGTATGAGTTCTGAAAGGCACTGTTTTGTGAATAAAACTGACAAACAATAAAAGATAATTCAAAGCAATTAATACAAATAAAATGACAGATTATGAAGGTGGGTAAAACAGAGATTTTTTATTAAAAACATAACTGAAGTCATAGTTAGTAAAAAAATAAAGAGGGAAATTATTTTTATCTCTTTCTTGCGTTCTCATAATGATTTATCTATCTTTTGATTGTAAAACAGCACATAATCGATATTGAATGTGTGTATTTGATAGTTTCGAACAGTGATGACGTAGGGCTCATCTTTCGTGATCTAATTTTTATGCATACCGATTAGGAGAACGTATTTTGATTACTTTTTTTAATAAATGGATGCTTATTAAGTTTTTCTGTTGTAATTATGTTAATTTTATAGTAATATATATTTATAAAATTTCTTTTTTATTTTAAATGACAGATCTAACCTAAACTTTAGGTGAGCTGTAGATGTTTTAAAAAAAAGTTCAATCAAGATTACTTGCATTTTTTACACCAGCTGCATTCAAATCTCACTGCATATTTCTAAATATAAAATTATTATTAAGTTTTAGCTTTAATGAATTCGTTTTTAGGTTCAAATTATGAGAATATCAACCTTATTGTAAAAAACATTTATTTGAACGAAATTATGTATGAAGTTAACATCAAAATATATCATTTTAGTACCCTTATATCGTTAAACAAGTAATATAGTTAATTTAAATTGCTTCATATTTGTAATTTGTAGTTAATTTATTATTTGCAACACAATTTAATTTGATTTTCTATGTAATTCGGGGATATTGTATAATATTATTAAAGTAAATAATTAATTATAATTTTATCTTTAATTAGTATTTCAGTCTAACCCAAAAAAACACCAGTCCTGTAATAATTTTGATGACTAATGTCTTTAAGTCAGAGCTTATTTAAATTTTCATGTAGTAAATATGTTGAGGTAAATAGGGATGTAAAGACAGAGTATAAAGTCATGTTCTTTTTGTGCATTTAGTTTTCTAACATAAATTACTTTAAAATCTTCTTCATAAATTTTGACTCATTTAATTCTTTATTATACTAAGTTATTTTGATTAAATGAAGTAATTTTAGAATTGAGAACTTAAATTTATAAATTCAGAGCGCAAAACAAATTATTTTATACATCTGGTGTTATGTTAAAGCTACTTTAAATTGTTTTGATAGAGTTTTAGTTTTAAACGTGTATTTAATTTCAAGTTTATTATTATTATAAAGTTATTTTATTGCTGTTAAAGTATTTTCTTTTTAAATTTATATTTTTATAACACATCATGGTAACCTAAGGTTTGAGTTTGCGATTCATTGAGAGAAGTTATTTCTAAGCAGGTAAATTCATCATCTAAAATTCATGTCACTAGCGCCAGTATCTGTACTTTACACAAAATAAAATATTTACAAAAAAAATATTATTCAAACAATATATCATCAATCATTAAATTCGTCCTTCGCCGAATGAAAAAATACTAAAGAAAATTATTGAAAATTGAAAAATTGGAAAACATAGTTGAACAAAATTGATTTTAACTAGGTCGTTTGAGGGAACATTCAATAGTAAGTCATCCTCTTATATTTCGTAGATAATTTAATATCCTTGTAATAAACAATTAAAGCAAATTGAAGGCGAATAATTTTACACGCGTTATTTCGGTGCTTTATTAGTAGATCGTTAACTTTAATCAAATTGAATCATATTGAAAGCCCCAAACTATTGAGCTTGATGAAGAAATTAATTATGTCTTATCGATAGCGTGTACTAAAATTGATAATAGAAATTCAAAACTTGAAATCAAATTAACATCGCTAACGCTACCTAGTTTTGATAGCGCAGCTTAGTCGATTCTTTTAATTTAATACCGTTGAGTGAAAAATGTAATACGTATACAGATAATCATGTACCGAATGTTCAAAAATTAACTTATTCCTAAGGAGAGCGATAGAATTTGCCCCTTTTTACATAGGCAAACAAAATTACATAAAATACGACTGCATTATTTTTGCGAGATTATTGTGGTATTAAAGGCTATTACTAATAAAATTAAAGCTATGATTATAACTATAACTACCTGATCATAATTTTATTGTCTTTCATAATCCGTAAATTCTTTTGTAATTGTCATTACCGACTCGTTGGATTGTGCATATTCTGAAACTAATATTTGTAGGCTGAATTTAAAAACAATAAATTCATCACATAGGAAAAAGTGGTCTAAATTTTTCTCCACATATTAAAATTCTACATTTGAAATTTAGTATTTGGAGGTCCGTACAGACAAAAGCACAATGTAGAGAAAGTTTGTGCAAGATATTCACAAAAATTTACATAATCCGGAAAGCGAATTCGGCACTTTAGAGAAGAGTGTTTTTTTGTTTATTTTTTGTTTTGTTTCTAACTTAATTATTCAATAATTTTTGTTTTAATTACATATGGTATTTACGTGATATTTTACGATATTTTCTATAGTATTGATTAGATGTTATGTAGTTATTGATTCTGACGGCATTCAAAAGTCTTTACAGATGTACAATTTAATATATGCTAGAGTGAATCTAGGAAAAAACCCGGGAAATTAAAAATTGTTATATAAAAAGCCGTGAACTCCTTTGGGAAGAAAAGCCGACGGAGAAAAAGCCTCAGAACAAAAAGTCGGCGGAAAAAAGCCGATGTTTCACCATCATTAATTAATACATCGTATGATACACTAGTACAATCTGGAAGCATGATTTTGTTGTAACTTTTTGGACATTGTAGGATCACACTTCGTTTGTCCCATAATATCACATTAGTTAGTAAAATAAAAATATAAAACCTCGTCTAAAAATAGAAAGTCAATTCTAGACAAGAATTTCATTGTTATGTGTAATTTGCTTTAAATCGCTAATTACCAGTTGTGGCAGCACAAATTGATTAACCGGTTAATCGATTAATCGATTTGCGATTAATCGCGGTTTTCTTTAATTAATTAGTCAGTTAATCGATTTAAACAGTTTTTAAAGTTGATTTTTTGAATCGAGTTTTAAAGTCGACTTTATAAATGGGTTTTTTAACCCGATTTTTAAATCGGTTCTTAAAATTGTGTTTTTCATCAATTGTAATGGCGAATTTAAATGCTGTTACTGATATAAAATTGATATTTATAATAATTAGAAACACAACGCTGAATAAAAACTTTCAGAAAAAAATACAGACATAAAAAGCCGGAGGAAAAAAACTAACGGCCAGAAAAAAGTGGCTTCAGGTCAATGTCTAAAATGTTATTTTAAGCAACCAAACAATCGATATCAATTTGATATCTAAGCGCAGAAGCCCGGCTCGAGTAATTCTGACTCCTGGGCTGGGGCATTATTTGAGGAAATAAATGCTCATCATGACCCTTATGGGAGCTATTTCTTACGGTTACTTCTCTATTTCTATTATTCAAAGGTTTGGGCTAAAACGTAGGATCATCTAACAGGCTTATACTATATGAACTATTACTAAAGTCTTCTACGTAAAAGAATATTCTTTAAGAAACATTTGTTAGAATAAAACTGTCATTGCTTTGTACGGGTACCTGCTTTTTGTACAATGTAAAAGCGCACGTTTTTATGCTCCAGATTACCAATTTGAATTGTAATTGGAGCATAAAAGGGGACGTAACAAAATTTATAACCAGCCGCGGGTAGCTTTAAGTGAAGAAATAATGCCCAGGGTTCGATTTTAAGGTTTCTATTAACAATATTTACAAGTTTGTGAGGGTTATTACTTACACACAGTATTTATTTACAACGTTTTTGTATACTCCGCACGTTGCAATCGAAAAACCGGCGATAGAGACACGGCCAGCGCTGATACGACGTCGGGTTAGTACGGTCGGTCATCCGCTGAATTTCCACGTGCTTTGATGGAGCGGAGGATTTTTGGTTGAATCCTCGGGTTGTGGGTTTGTGGTGATTATGCGTCTATGCTATTAGATTACTGCAACAGGTAAGTTAGTTTAAGCATCGGTGGAAGTCTTTTATAACCACATTTGAGTTGGTCGGTTAGAACTTCTTTCTACAGAGCTAGCTTGTTACAGAATAAACAACGGAATTTATAATTGCGGCTTACGACTTTATAAACGACGGAAGTTTGTTTTAAGGTGCCCAGGATGCCTGGTGGTCGTACCCGTACGATGATGCCTGGTGGGCGAGCAGTGATGCTTCGCCTAAGTTAGAATCTGCCAACACGCCTACTACAAAGTGCTACCGAATAAATCAGCTACACTGGAGGGGTTCGGTGATGCGGAGCAGCTAGTTCTAAATAGAACGGTTTTAGAAGGGAGCAGCTGCTACCGAATAAATCAGCCACAGTGCTTGGGGTTAGGGGTAAGTAGGTGCTGGCTATGCGGATTATTAACGGTGATTTTTTTTAAGTAGTTATCAAGCGATCAATGAGGTTTTTGCTACAGCCCGTGCCAAATTCAATCAGCATTTAAAATGTTTTTTGATATAACGGTTTAGTACAGTTTTTGCCATAACCCGTGCCGAATTCAATCAGCATTTGAAGTGATCTTTTAGTTAGCGGATTAGTACGACGGATAGCTTAGTATAATTTAGGTGGTTCCGATCGGTTTGGATCGGGAGAGGCTTATTGAACAAGTGAAACTCGCTCTTATATAGGGGACTTTATCTCTAGCGAGAGAGTAGGCAACGTTGCATGGGGGTAATGTTAAGTGGGGCGATGCGCACGACGTCTCTTTTGATGATGTAAATTTTATGCCTTGAGATATTTCTTATCTCGGCGGCAAATTTGAATTATATAATTGTCGGTTTGTCATAACATGGTCAGTTTTGGCAAGCGTAAAATACTGTAAAAGGAAGTTTATTTACAAAGTAAGATAAATACGAGAAAAAATTATAAACCACGTTTTTACAATTAATTAAACAAATTCAAAAATAATTATTGTTTTATAAAATATGCATACGTACAACCTGGAATTTTTTAAACTATTGATCGTTTTTAACACTTACTTCAATTTTTACTACAATATATAATATTATCTACTGCAAAGGGTAGAGGTTGAATTATTTTTTGAACATTTTAAAACTAAATGGACTAGACTTAAATTGAAACGGCTGAAAGTAGATAAAATTCGTAAAGATCATAACTTGGATTAAACGTTAAGATGCAAACAAATAAAAAATAAGAGTTTCTATTTAAAATAAGAAAGTTAAAGGTTACTTCCGGAACTACCGCAAGTGCAACATATTTATTAATGTTTAAAAATCCCATATTCTATTAAGCTTGTATATAAAAGTTCTAGACAAAATTAATACACTTATTTTAAAAAACGATTGCAAAAATTGATTTTAACAACCGATTTTAATAATCGATTATAAAATAGTTATTTTCCTAACAAGTGTGGAAAGTAGTAAATATCGTGCGAGTGCTAGATAGCTTCACGAGTGCAAAGCACGAGTGAAGATAAGCACGAGCACTGATATTGTTACTTTCCAACGAGTTAGGAACACTATTTTTTAGACGACTGCTTACATTTTTGTGAATAAAGGTTTTAAATGCCAATGTAATCATGACGGTTTTGATTTGGAGAGAAAATAGAAAATGTAAATCTTATTTTGATTATAAAACAGAAAATAATCAGCTTTGCAAACCTTCAAGCAGATGTGTTTGCTGGCTTGCATACCCAACTTACTCTTATAGTTTCCCCTGCAAGTACAACTGATCCATAGATAAACGCAGAGGTTTAGATAGGAAACTCATATGGATGTATTGGGAATCGAATTATAATGATTGTGGACTTTTTCCTGCAACTGTTGTATCATAACTTGTAAATCAATACCAAAATAAATGGACGTGAATCGCGCTAAATGCACCACATTCCCCTAGTTTACTTTGCAGCGTTTGGTATTTCTGATTGTGCTATTGTTTGCTGACCTGTTATTTGAGCGTTAAAATAGAAATCCGATTTTTATATTGTTGTTAATTGTTCATCGTTATTTGTTGCTGTTATTTGTTAATTGTTATTGTTTTTCGTTATTAGCTTATTACTGACACTTACTGATAGGTACGTACATTTTTCTAACATTTTATTGTGGAACACTATTGTAAACATTAATTGTAATATTATTATTGTTACAGTTGTAAAAATTTACAGGATGCTGGGCCTGGACATATCGTTCTGAGACTGTCATAGTATTATTACCCGTCGACTTTTCTATTTCGATGCAGGAAGATGTAGAAACCACAGGTTCGGGAACTGTCGATGATGAAGGTCTTGCTAATGTTGACCCCGATGCTTCGTTGATAGATCTTACAATTGTATTGGCAACTTTTATTTTATTTTGTACCGACTCATTAATGTATTCCTCAGCCACCGAAGTCGACTGCCATCCACCATGACGTTTGAGTGCGGTAATATCACCACCCGCATCGACTAATATGGTGGCTGAGGAACGCCGATAACAGTGGCCCGTGTAAGATTCAGGATTTTTGAGATTAAGGTAAGTTGCAATTAACTTAGGTGTACCCCCAATTTTATTTATTCCCACAGGTTGGATCGTGCACTTTCTATTTCGATAATTCAAGAAAAATCTGTTGTGGCTTAAATTGAATGGTCTTAGGGCAGCATATTTACAATAATATTCGTAAAATTCTCCAGTGACAGTAAATGTGCGTATCTTATGTGTTTTTGTATCTGGTATTTTAATAAGTACAGCTGAGTTCAAGTTTTCAATATTTTCCATTTTAAATTAACTAATTCTTGTTTTCTACAAGCTCCGCTAATTCCTATTATCAAAATCACCTATAATAATAAAAATAATGTATGAATATAGAATACTGTTATTTATTTGTGGTGCCCACCTTTTGTAATAAATACAGATCATCCGGTGCTTCATTAATAAATTTTTGATTTCATCTGGTGTTAAAGTGTTTGATTTTGTAGGTTTGTAACCCACGGACTTCCGTTTTAAAAAGCTTTTAGTTTAGCATAATTGGCGATGTTTATATTTTTATTTATAGCTAGAGTCGTTCGCAACATTGAATATTGCGTCCACAGTGAATTTGGTGCAATTTTATCGGCCAGTTGTCCAAAGTATGCTAACACCGTGTTTTCAGAAAAAGAGGATATAACTCCTGCCTTCTTGCGCCAATCCATAAATCTCTCAAAAGCTTTCATGTATCTCTCTCTAGATTTTTCGGGTAATAAACCAAATTCTGACTCTTTTGCCGCTTCTAAAACTGCTGGTGGGGTACATTGAACATCATCATCGCTACTTATCATTTTAATTATAATTCAAACAAACTGAACCTGACTGAATTTAATATTTAAAATGTCAAAGTATAAATACCTACTTGATTTTTGTAAAAAAATGGGCCGTTGCTAGGGGTATCTAAGAAGTTAAAAAGTTACTAATATGTTAAGAAATAACTAATATGTTAGGAAGTAACTAACACGTTATTTGAAATTTTCTCGTATAAGGTAGCGTTGCGATATAGTCAGTTTCTACAGCAGTCGTCTAAAAAATGATTTTAATAATCGAGTCTGGAAACCGATTTTAAATATCGATTATAAAAACGGTTTTAAAAACTGATTTTAAAAATCGATTTTAATATACGATTTTCGAGAAGTAACGGTTAATCAATTTCTTTAGTTAATCGATTTTTTCTAAATCCGATTAATCGATTTTTGTTTTCAACGGAAAGTTTGACACTTTCGACCAAGATTATGCATTTTAAAAAAAAATGGGACAATTGAGGACAATGTTGTAATCCACCAATTACAAATCTAAAATTTTCGTTAAATTGTGATTTATGCATATTACTAGAATTAAAACTTTTTAAAAAATTATGATTTTTTCGGAAAAAGCCGTAAAGCGCCTAATGAGTGGTTCTTACGCTATAGCACTATTGCTATTTAATATTTAATTTAAAATCAAAAATCTTTACTGATGGATGATAATACTATGTAAAATTAGTTCTATGCATAGTTTTTTCCGAAAAAATTATAATTTTTTAAAAACTTCAATTTTAGTAATATGCATAAATCACAATTTAACAAAAATGTGCAATAAAAACAAAACAAACAGTTTTGAATAGTTAAATTAGAAACAAAAAAAAATAAACAAAAAACCCTCTTCTCTAAAGTCCCAAATTCGCTTTCCGGATTATGTGAATTTTTGTGAATATTCTTCACAAACTAAAAGACTATCTTTATAGTGTGCGTTTGTCTGTATGGACCTCCAAATACTAAATCTCAAAAAATCAGAACTGCGATTTTTTAGATTTGATTTTTAAAATGTGGAGTAAAATTTAAACCATTATTTTCTATGTGATGAATTTATTGCTTTTAAATTGAGTACCTACAAATATTAGTTTCAAAATATGTACAATCAAACGACTCGGTAATGACAATTACAAAATAATTTACGGATTATGAATGAGGTAGTTTATTAGTCAAAGCTTTAGTCTTAGTCCCACAATGATCTCGCTAAGATAATGCAGTCGTATTTTATGTATATTTGTTTGCCAATGTAAAAGGGACAAATTCATAATTCTATTACTCTCCTTAGGCGCCTTAAGTACATAATCATAATAGTTAGTTATGTACTAAAGGTGTAATGAAGCTTTTATTGCCCAAGATGTGATTTTAAAACACGTCGACAGCAATAAAAGCAAGTTACGCCCGTGGTACATACATAACTTTACACACGGATGAAGATTTTCTAAATAACAATACCTATTTTAAAAATAAATAAAATTTTCCATCCATATCTAGTACTGCTTTGAAAATGGAAGCGTAACCAATGCAGCGAGTAAACAACGGTAGCCATATTGCCAAAAATTGTAATTTCATTTTGTGTTTGCCGTGTATACGATAATCGTATGGTCTTTCAAATGAAGAAAATGAACGAAGTCGATGAGGCTTGCGGCAAAAGCAAGAAACAGCAAAGTAATTCTAAAAGTAAATGGAAGTTACGTCATCAATATTTATGCAGTCACATTCTGCAATGCTGCCAATTCGTTAAAGTAAATTGAATGAGGTTATGTTCTATCACTTCTACGTTAATTTTTAAATGTCCTAAAAGAATAACATTGCTTCTGCATACCCCAAGTAACTAAATTTATTGACTTAAGGGGGCAAACTTACATGTTATTTTACCATAAGGTGTAACGTTAGTTAAAATTGCGTAAAACGTAATGGTTTACCTACAAATTCATGCCAAGTATAAATCAATCTTTTATGAACATGACTGTTAATAATTAAGCGCGCAAAAGTTTGCAATTTGTTTAAAAAATAAACAAATAGTCGACGTTGTGAGTGACAAATTTCTTATTGTAATTGAGACTAAACCAGTGGCTCAATTTGTTGGTGCTTGTAACATGTTTGAGATATTGCTATCTAGTCGACGTAAGTCTTTTGAGAATATTCTAAAAGTAAAATGCAACTGTTATTAATTAACGTTTATTATTGGCCATAAGAGTAATGTAAATCGTAGTAAAAAATTTTGTCAAGAGGTAGCGCTTGTGCCTGTAATTTTTAGATGATTTTCTCATAATATCAAAAATGCTTTCCATTTCCCACGTGAAATCATTGGTTAAAACCATAACATTTTCTCCCTGTTTTAGATTAGCATTTCATGAATAGCACCTTTGTTTTGTAATTAATATATTTTCATTTAGGTACGTGTATTATCTTTATATTATTTTTTATTACCGGTTTTGTATTTGTTGATTTTAGTAGAATCGAAAAACTATAATGAAACACTTGAGGAATCTTCACTAGAACCTGATGTAAATATTTGTCTGTGCGTTATGTCGTAAAAGAGGCTTATCATTCTCGGACATTGTCATAGCCCTAAATCGCAAATTTCTTTAGTCGAATTTTAAATTCTGGATGCGACGATATGGATATTTACTTCACCAATGAACTATAAACTACACTTTGCTAGTGAAATCGCGACCTCAAATCAATTAAATTTGTAGTAACCTACTAGAAAACAAATTTTAGTACCTACTAGTTTTTCTGTGGTACTAGGTAATTTCGGCGACGTACGTTCACCTATACGGTGTCGGTGTTAACAATAACAGTATTGTTTATGCAACTTCAGTTTCATGCAACTAAATAACTAATTTGAATTTATGTTTTTCTGATAAAGAATAATAACGCGTAATCGAGATTAATCTTGTTTCATGTTTTTGTGATAATCCCGTGGTAGTTTTTACTTTCAAACCGTATTTATTTATTTCGACCTTTAACTATAATACAAACAAAACGTTATATTTATTCTGGAACAAGTGGCTTCCTCTATTTGAATAAACCTCCATGTTACCAAAATTGGTTTCCACTAGTGCAGCACTTCATTCAAGCGGCATTTTTTTTGCATGCATGTGCCGCCTCTTTGCAATCAGAATCAATTGACGCAAGTGGCATCTGTTGATAGTGAAATAAAGTAAATTCAATCGCTTGCTCCCTTAAGGGTACTGTTATAATAAAGTTTATATTTCTACAGTTTCAAATAATGTATACCAAACGTAAACCTATACTTAAAGCAATTGGGTTTTTTGTTTGTTTTATTTGACACGAATATATTACTGCAACAATTTATGCTCTTATTTTAAATTTACAAAGATGCTAAACATTGTATTAGTAAATCGGAATCACTACTGTCCTCATTTAAATTAATAATTATTGAAGCTATATTGCCTTCATCAAACACTACTTCCCTATCCCACTATTTCTTAATTAAATCTTTACAGTGTCGAATCGAATTTGCCCATACATCTTTTGGAATAGACGTTAATTCCCCATGTATGTATGTATGTTCGATCGGATTGAACATGCAGTGGTACGGGGGGAGCCGTAAAACTTTATGGCCATATTGTTGCTTTTGGTGCTTTATTTCTAAAAACGAAAGGTTTCATACATGTAACTTTATAAAAAATATTGATTTACTTGTCAACAATATGCAGTAATTCTTTTTAAAGAATTTATTTCAAATGGAATATTTGTTTCCTTCGGCCATTCTTAAATTTGCATTTTAGTTGTCGAGGTGTTTGGTGCTTTACTAATTAATGTACTGTGATATGGGACATTGTCCATTATAATTGTCAAAGGTTTATTTAAATTTTTTAGTAGGTTGTGCTTAAACCAATTTAAAAGTTTTGTTGGTTCATCTCTCCATGGTAATCAGGATTTCTTGTGGAAGAAATGAATATTAAATCATCATCCGGAATGAATCCTTTACTATTACCAGCGTGAAGTACAATGTACCTGTGATCACAGAAGTTCAATTAAAATTATAAACAGATTAAGCATAACTAACCTTTTTTCATCATCTTTTATAGTTTTCACACTTTTTAAATCATCATTCTGCCAAGAACGCCCAATTGTTCTAATCTGGAATATCAAAGTTTCATCTAAATAGACGAAATCAAAAATGCCTTCTTGTTTGATATCTAATGTTATAAAAATCGAATGCGTTCTACTATAACATCGGGCAGCTCCATTAAACTTCTTCTGGGGTTATATTTTTGATTTCAGAATCCTATATTTTTTAAAAATGTGTTCAAGGAAGTTTTACACATTTTAAAAAGTTCCTGTGCTTCGAGCTTTTGCTTCAATAATTTCACGGTTATGTGTTCACTTATTAATTCAATATTCATAAATGAGCTTTTTTACTTACATTTTGCATACATTCCATAAATTGTATTTATAATAGCATCCTTCGTAAAATTATCAACATTCTGACTGATCTATGGACGGTAGGAACACTAATATTTAACGCAGCTGCTACTCGCTACAAACAAGTTATTATTATTTTATTTAATACAGTAAAACCTCTATTTTCGTCCACCTCTTAAAAATGGCCACCTCTAAAACCGGCCAAGTTTTCCAAGTCAAAAATAAATTATACGGAAATATCCATATGACCCTCCTAATAGCGAGTGCCTCTCGATAACGGCTACGGCCACTTATTTATAAACTTTCTTGGAAAAATACATGCAATTCTACCTCCCATTTTCGGCCATTCTTAAGTAATCTCATTAGTAGACAACAGCTTAGCGTTCAAGTTATTTAAGTAATTACAGGTATTTAAGAACGGATTTAAAGAATTTGTTCGATTTACAATAGCCAGTCATTAACGAGAAAGTGCAGTTAAAAGACTCATTAAGCTCACCCCAAAAATCGAATTTTGCGTACATAGTTTGAGTTAGTATGTTCAACAGTGTTGTTACATAGTATAGACGTACAGAAAAAATTAAAATGTTGCTACAACGAAAACGTTTATCTCTTAAAGAGAAAATTAATATAATTGTGGAAAGTGAAAAGTTCAATAGCAGTGCTAGAAAATTGGCTGAAAAATTTAGTGTTGAAAGAACACAAGTTAACGATATGTTAAAAAACAAATGTGGTTTAAAAAGCTATTTGAAGAAGGATCAAATACAGAGCAGAAGAGAAAATTTCCTAGAACTAAAGTTTTAAAATTGACCGAGTAGTTTACAATTGATTTTGTAAGACTAGGAATAAAAATATTCCTATATCTTGACCTTTAATAAAAGAAAAAGCATTGAAAGTTGTGGAAAATTTAAAAATGACGGATTTTAAAGCATCAAATCGGCGGCTAGAAAAATTTTGTCAAAAACATAACATAACCTTTAAAACATTTTACGGGAAATCAGCTGATATTAACCTGGACACTGTTGAAACTTAGAAAGCAAAGCTGTCAGTAATATTGAAGGAGTATTTACCCAAAAATGTGTACAATGCTGACGAGACCAAACTTTTTTACCTTACGATGCCAAACAAAACGTTCTCTTTAAAAAACGATAAATGTATTGGTAAATAAGCTGCAAAACAAAGAGTATCAATTTTATTTTGTACAAATATGGAAGATGATAAAGAAAATTCGTTAATCATTGGAAAAAGTAAACACCAAAGATGTTTTAATGGCTCTCATATCAACAAATTGCCCTTAGAATGGGTATCTAATAACAAAGCTTGGATGACGGTAGAGATTATGACTTCCTGGATAAAAAGATTGATAAAAAATGAAAAAAGAAAATAGAAAAGTCTTATTATTTCTGGATAATGCCACGTCTCATCCCAAAGTAACTCTTGACAATGTGAACAGTGTTTTTTACCCCCAAACACCACATCCCATTGCCAGTTACTGGATATAGGAATTATCCAAAACTTTAAGATGGCCTACAGGAAGTTTTTAATCAAAAGGCTGCTAACATTTACAAATCCCGAACGTCCTTTTGAAGATGTGAAAAAAAGTATCAATTTAACCAGCGCTTTAGTTTAGATATCAGTAGCCTGGAGAAACGTTTTGCCTATTACAATTGCTAAATGTTTTGCAAACGCAGGATTCTCGGAAAAGATTCTGCAAGAAGATTTCGATAAAGAAGACGAAATTTCACTAGCTCAGCTTTTCCTGTATTACTAAAAGGTAATCAACATGTAAGCCTTGAAAATTATGCATCTATTGATTGTAATATTTTGACCGAAAGCCCCAATTTAAGTATTCAGGATATAATCAGTGAATTAGACTATAGTGAAGGCTGTAATTCGAACAATGAAAAGAAATGTGCAAAGTTTTCTATTTTCTAATGATAAGAGTGAGGTAGCGGTAGAAGTACTTTAAATTTTATCAAAATGTGAATCTTCTGTTTTACAAACTAAACTTAAAAATGTAAAACAAACCTCAATACAAAAATATTTTACATAAATGTAATTTAATGGTATGTATATGTATGTAATTAATTATTGTAATAGGTGTAACGAGCAATTAGGAAATAGGTACATATTATGTAAATTTATTTATTATGTATTCAATATGTATAACTTTTCCATTATTATATTGTCTAATTATTTAATATTGCATCAGCACATTTATAGATATTGTTTAATGCAGATATATAGTACCCTATAGCGAACCGTATTATGTTCCATACTTAAAGATTTTAATAAACAACGCATAGAAATAAATTTTTTTCCTTCCAATAACGGCCACCTTCATATACTGGTCAGTTTTGCAGTAAATTTTAGTGACCGCTATTTAGAGGTTTTACTGTAACTTATTTCTTTAAACATACCTCCCGGACATTACTTAATAGTAGAAACGGACCACCTAAAACACGCTCCTGCTCATAGCCGGGACCTCCTAACTCATTTCCGGGTAAATTAATAAAAACACCTTAACTCGCAAAATAATAATATATTTGTTCTAAAAAAAAACAGTTTTAAATGTACAAAACGAAGCTTCTAAACAAACGCACGTAACCTCAGAAACTGAAAAAAGGATCTGGCAACCCTAGAAAGATGTACCAACATACAAACATATTTTTCTTATAAAATACGGTACGGATTTTACGTCATACAACACGTGATATTCATTTGCTATATACCACTAACGCAGATTGGACTGGTTATTTTTTTAGTTTGTTTTTTGAGTACTTACGTATACAGTTTGCTCTTCTCGAGCCCTTCTAGGTGGAGGTGAATGAAACAACAACTCAATATGTTGTCAACGCCGACGTTTCGCCCCCTATGCGTAGGGCTTTATCAAGGCTAAAAAATTTTTATTTAATATAAGACATGAATGTTATACATAAACTAATACAAATTAGAAATTAAAATTAGAAAACGTCGGCGTTGACAACATATTGAGTTGTTGTTTCATTCACCTCCACCTAGAAGGGCTCGAGAAGAGCAAACTGTATACAAAATTTATATCTTGGAGGAATACTCACCTTGAGTACTTACTTTTATTCGCAATTTAACGGGAGATGTTTTGAAAAAATAACGAATGCAAAGTTCCAGTGATTTTGTCAAACAGACCGATTTAAATTATTTATATGAAAATAAGTAGGAGAAAAAAAACATGAAAAATGATCGGCTCAAAATCTGAGCTTGGGTGGTATTTGTTCAGCCAATTCCAACAATTTAGTATCATAAATAAGCGCTGAAAACCGCAATAAGATTATAAATACAAAAGTACGAAACTGTACCTTATTTTCCAGAACAAAATTTTCAATTTTAATAAAATATTTTAGCTTTGCAAATATACCTACATTATTGTTGTATTTTAATTGTTAAATATGCCTATATTATAATTTTACATGTTTGGAAAAAAATGCATACAGCACATAAAGCTTTGCTTATACTCCATATAATATAAATAACTATTATTTTATCATATCGAGGAAATATTACTTTTTGTATTAAGACTTTTTACTATAATTTATTAATGGTAGATAATAAATTATCTGTCATGTTCGATTCTGTAAATTTTTGAAAACACCTTTTGTTGTCCAAATTTGAATGATGAATAGTTTTAATAAAATAATCCTTAGTAGTTCGGATTAATATGTAACTATTCATTTAAAGTAACTAAGATAATTTTTCTCTTATAGATTGTTTTTTTAATTAATAAGACATATAATAAAGAATACTTACAACAATTGATAATTGTGCAGAATGTTAAATATGTTTATTAGAGTTGCGCATAATTTATTAAATAAAACTGAAGCAGCTTGTATTTTGGTAAAGTTTTTAAGTGCGGATTAATTTGGTTCTAATACCTACATTTTATATGATTCTTCTTTATTTTTATACGTTTTTTTAGTGTTTCTCATTACATTAAAATTACAAACACAATATTTAAAATCAAACATGAACGAATGGTAAACGTATGCCATTTGACAAAATTGTTCTACCATACATATTAAGATGAAGTTCGTATGCGACGATTATAATCTACTCCTGCGAAAAAGTCTTGTATTATATTAACATTCAAACTTGTAGTTAACGCCGCCATTATTCAAGTTTCTAAGCTGAACTGAGTTTTTAATTAAAATCATATTTAAATTAGATTTTTTTTGTTGTTTAACAAATGATGTAATTACAGTAACACCTGTTAATTAAAATTTCAATCACAAAAATTTTATTTCTACAAATCTGTGCCTTTATTTTACATTTTATAAAAAAAAATTATAAAACCCTTTGAGATTTAAATTTAGAAGTAACATATTTGAATATTGTTACATAACAAAATATTAATTTACTGATAAAATGCTAAGCTTTACCTACATCAGCAATCTGCTGTAATTATATTCGACTTTAAAGTTCGAAAATTTTGAAAAAAATGTGAATTGTGAATCATATGTATTTTTCGACGCTGATTAAGAAAATTGCTAGCATTTTACAATATCTCAACCAGTTTTCGAACATTAACGGTTTCTTTAAATTTATTTCGGTTTATACGTAATAACAAAAACGCTTCTACAAGATTTATGTAAATGAATATATAACTACGATTTTATAATAGTACGATAAACAACTACAACAAAGAAATAAAAATACTGCTGTTCATTGATAATATTTTTCAACTAAACTCACAGTTTGGTTACTAAGATCGTTATTCTGTGCGTCATCGTCGCTGTCATCGTTGTCCGTTGCAGGGTGTCCGTTTCAGGGTTCACGTTGTGAAGGATTAAATTTGACGTGTAATTCTTATGTATTTTTTAACGCCGATTCAAAATATTTTTTTCACTTTTTGATATCTCAAACAGTTTACGAGATATTCGCAAATTTCGAAAAAAAAATTCAGTTGTGAATCATATGTATTTTTCGACGCTGATTAAGAAAATCAGTAGCATTTTACAATATCTCAACCAGTTTTCGAGATATTCAAACCAAACTTGCAGTATTTTGGCTGTAAGTGTAGTTTTTATTTATTAGTTGATAAAAAATTAATTGGAGGGTTTTAATAATAATAATAATAATAATAATAATAATAATATGATTTATTGTCCAACAGCTACGTAGCCAATTACAGGACAACAATAAATCATTCAGTTTTATATATACATATGTTATTAGAAATAGTAAAATATTAATATTTTGGCAAATAAGGTCAGAAAGGTTCTACACAAAAACCCAGTTTGTCTATTTTTAATAGGAAAAAATACTTAATTTGTGTTTTTCAGTAAACAAAGGTAAAGTTCGCTTACATAGTGAACATAAAGTTTTACAAAAAAGTCTGTAGGAGTAGTAATAGACGGGGCTCTAGAAGTAATTGAGTATGCAAAATGTGAGAACCAAATTCCACTGGATTTGCCATAAGAAAAGGTCAAAAATTAATAATGCGGATCTTGCCAGTCAATTTTTTGCTTCAATTTTTTTTTCTCTACTTTTATGTGTAGAGAAAATGTATTAGGTACTGATATAGAATTATTTTAACGATTATTTCAGAAATTACTTATAGTTTTTTTCCAGTGGTAAAAGTGACGATAAATTGTCACATGAAACGAAATTAATAAAAAAAATAAAAACATGTGTTCCAGGCTTAAATGGGGTTATAAAGAACATTAAAAAATCAATTTTTTTTTAGTAAAACTTTTATGTTAGATAAATAGTTACGACAAAATGGCAGGTCAAAGTCAAAAATGTTTAATGACTTTTTTTACGGATTTGCCCGCACACCATAAGTTTTTCTTACAGTGCGGGTTATGTATTATATATTATCTATGCCGTGTGTCTCTGGCAAGACGCAACATAGGATTTTTACTATAGAAAAAATTTTATTTGATCTACTATTGCTATGAAAATTTCGGATTGTAGTATACCCTATACGTTAAGGCATTTTGTTGAAGTTAGAAAAAGAGAGCAAGTGTATATAAACAAAAGTTGGTGTTCTAAGGATTTTATTCGGAATCAGCAAAGTTAAGTATAACCCAGAATTAGAGGTGTTATACATTTTTAGCGTTTTGATCGTAAACAATTTGAAACTCATGGGATTAATGAAAATTTTTAGAAAATGCCAGATTAAGGTTTTTAATGTTATGAATAATGAGAGCGTAAAGGTTTGTGATTTAAATTATTTAATTTGCTGTTTTTTTTTGACTTTCTATTTCAGGTTTTACTAGAATCCAAGAGTCAACAAACAAGATAACAAGATTATTATTTTAAAAACATCCAAGAACAATTTTAAGAAATGTTGTAATTTCAAATACGGTTTTTTATTAAAAGTGATTGTCGTTTTAAGTTTTAATTACATCGTATTAAAAATTCTTTTCTATAAATGTGTTAGCGGTCCTGAAAAGGACTGATTTGTTTGTAGATATTCAAAAGTGAAAGCTGATAGGTATAACATGCGAAATGCTTGTCTTATAACAACTGTTTAAAATGTTGTCCATTTACTGTTAAACAGTGCTTCAAATAGAAGTTTCGTTGCACATTTGCAATCATATTTGCTGGTATATTGAAGCAAACTTCTACAATTTTATCTTTTAAAGACTCAATTGTGTCGTAGGTTCTGTTGGTATAAACCTTTGAAGATATGTAAGACTCCTCACCTCTTCCAATCCAGGTTCTAGGAAGTGTTTCATTTAAAAGTTGTTTTACTTGATTCGCATTATGTGCTGGACACCCATCATGCTGATACCGTAAACTACATTGAGATTGAACGAACATACATCGGTGAAGCAAATATTCTTAACAAAATTCATATCATTATTGCGTATCTCCATTAATGTTTCACAAAATTATTGTCTTTTGTCAGCATCGGTTTATGCTTTTTAAAATTTTATGAACTCGACACTTATTTACACCACAGTCGATACTTAGTTGTCGAATACTAACACAGCACAGCACCGAGTACACTCAATAAAAGAAAAATGAGACAGTTGGGTCGGCAAAATTAAATGAGCATATCTACTTTAAGGATTAGTTTTACCTGACCATATCCATATTGTTTACAATTCAACAACGAACATTTGTCAATATGAACGTTTATTCTTTGCTGATTCATTCACATATCCTAAAGGCTTGTTTGCAATTTCAATAAATTTAGATAATACGATTTTTAGAATTGTTTTGTTTAAATTGCCGTCGTATGACATTTATAAATCCGTTACTCTTATTACTAAACAATTTGTTAATGTTTATTCATTTAATGACAATTAATGATTAATTTCTACTAAATCCCATCAATATGCCAGGTGGTTAACTGAATACCAAATATAAATAATTAACATTGAATATATTTTTTAATTCCTGCTTCTTATCGCATTAAAAAGAGTGAAAGACAGAAATTGTATTATAAGTAACATTTACTTGTTTTCTCTTGAAGTTATTCTAAGCCGTTGTAATAAATACAGCGTTCATTACTTGCCCCAAAATTATATATAAATAGTAAATAGTAATGTAAAATTAAGAACTGCATTAATGGTTGCAATTTTGGCGGATGTTTTAGTTATTATAATTAATAGTCGTTAAAAGTTAATCCTATGTTTTCTAGTTTTGGTAGACAATACAATTTTTGGAATTGTTTTATTTAAATTGCCGTCGTAAATGACATTTATAACTCCGTTACTCTTATTACTAAACTATTTTTTCTATTATTATTAATTTATATTTATGCGATAAAGAAAGTGAAAAACGTAATAAGGGGTATGACTTTGTTTCTGATTATACTCTTCACGTAATTGTCCCCAGGCATTCAAGCATTGCAGAGTATTGTTCAATTTTTGGAACAGTGGTAAAAAAATAAAAACAGCAGTTTTTTAAATACCTACTAAAAAAATTCATGTCAATGCAAATATTTTATGATCTGCAAAGAATATCGAACAGTTTGAATGCCCAATTTTCATAAGAACGAATTAAAAACAACATTTTTTTATTCGACAGGACGTTCTGAAACGCTAAAGTCGTTTAGAATCCTTAAAATTAGTTTGACGTTTTGTTTGACATTTTATTGAATACTAAAATATCCCGTTGACACAGGAGAAAAATTTTAAATTGTGACGTTAGAGAACTACAAACAAAATTTATACATAATAATATGATCTTCAAAAATATTTTATACAAATATCAGATAAAGACTTTTGAAAGAAAGAAAAATTATAGGAGACTTTTTTAGAACTTTAATGGCCGGTTGCATCGACACAAATTAAATTTAACCTAAGTTAAAAACTTGGATACAATTGTTAAAACCATAGCAACGATTGTTTTAATCTGGATTAAATTTAACTTGTGTCGGTGTAATCGGTCAAAAATGTTCTACAATAGTGTTTAAATAATTTCAAACTACTGAACAATGTTACTTTGATGTTTCAATAAAGAAAACAATCAACTTTATTTTTAAGCATAGTCTTTACAATTATATATAGTATCCAGTTTCGAACAATGACGGCTGTGTGAATAGGAGCATTATCCTAGAAAGTGCATTAATGGTTGCAATTTTGGCGGATGTTTTAGCTATTATAATAATAGTCATTAAAAGTTAATCTTATGTTTCCTTATTTTGGTAACTTTTGTAAATACAATACAATGGATGTATTAGTCGATATAATTAGTTAAGTATGTTGTCACCAATACATACTTAATAACATTTCTTATTTCGAGGTATTATTACAATTGTGAGCAATTAGTAGCTCCTTAGAAGAGGGAGTAAAAATATAATAAATACAGACAGTAAACGTTAATTTTGTTCATTTTATTTTGATCGTTTTTAAAAATGCCAGCACATTTACCAACCGACTTAAAAGTTCGAATTGTAGCAGAGTTGGGCAACGGCCTTAGTGTGCGTCAAGTAGCTCGTATGTTAAACGTCTCACATGCTACTGTGGGACGTGTGCGTATAAAGTGGGAACGAGAGCACACAGTACAGAGAGCAATTGGCAGTGGCAGAAGAAGAATTTCTACGCCGGCCCAAGATGAAGCGTTGATTGCGTATGTCGCCGAAAATCCATTTTCAACCTGTAGGAATGCTATACGAGAAACAGAATTTCCTGGATCCCTAGTTACTGCTGCAGCAAGGTTGAAAGAAAATGGGATAAAGAAATATACAGCCCTAAGCGAGGCAAACAAGAGAAACCGCTTAGATTTCGCCAGACAATATGTGAACCAACCACTACAGTTTTGGAACAACGTCATTTTCAGTGATGAAAAAACCTTTAAAAGTTTTAACGATGGTCCAGTGAAAGTGTACCGAACTCAAAGAAATCGGTATGAGGCTGATTACATCAACACAAAAAACGTAACGGCTATTTTTCTGTAAATGTGTGGGGATGGATAAGCTCTAGAGGCCCAGGAGTATGTTCGGTCATCGATGGTCGTTTAAATGCTGACAGATATTTGAACATTTTGCAAAATATTATGGTGCCATCAGTTCAAAATCTCTATCCAGAGGAAGATTACATTTTTCAACATGTAAGTATTCTTATGTATAGAAAGGTTTGTTTACTGTTTATGTTTATTAACTTTTACCAAATAGGTTTTTTTTTAAATAGTTATTAAGTATATTTTGATTTTTGTTTGAATATATTATTAAACTCGTTTTTCTTGATTTAAAATTATTATTTTGATTGATAAGTTTTTATTGTTTCTAGGATAATGCTCCTATTCACACAGCCGCCATTGTTCGAAACTGGGTACGGGAGAGCAATTTACGTGTGTTGCCCTGGCCAGCTAAAAGTCCAGATTTCAACATAATAGAAAATGTTTGGGGACGAATGGTGAATACAATTCAAGAACAGCAAGGAATAAACTTTATCCCACAAAATAGAAACGAATTAACAGCAGCGATTGAAAATGCCTGGGGACAATTGATGTGGATTATTTAAACCGTCTTGTAACATCAATACCCACTCGTTTGCAAGAATGTATCCAAAACCAAGGAGGCCACACCCATTATTAGTTTATCTCCTTCTTCATCTTCTCTACTTTTCTTATTATTTATTTACTGACTGTATATACTATATATAATTGTAAAGACTATGCTTAAAAATAGAATTGATTGTTTTCTTTATTGAAACATCAAAGTAACATTGTTCAGTAGTTTAAAATTATTTCACTCGCGTTTTGAAAAGACACTCGTGCTAAAAACGCCCAATTTACACAAGAACTCATTCAAAAACTACTATTGTCAGACTGTTCGATATTCTTTGCAGATCATAAAATATTTGCATTGACATGAATTTTTTTACAAGTAATACCTAGTTATGTTATCAGATAAATAAGAATATAAACAGAAATTACAGGGGATACAAAATCAGAAAAATTATGTTGCCATATTTAATCCGTTTTCGAATGAGTATGCCCTAATTTGAATAGAAAATGTTGATTTACATGTATTTGTAAGTCAACACAGAAAACAATTCCTTAATTTAGAAATATTTTTTTCAATTTTCAGTAATAATAAATAGATATAAAACTAGATTATTTGCTAATGTCTCACATTTTTTAATGATGATTGTTTAATATTGTCTTATGTTGTATTTAAAAAACTGCTGTTTTTATTTTTTACCACTGTTCCAAAAATTGAACAATACTCTGCAATGCTTGAATGCCTGGGGACAATTACGTGAAGAGTATAATCAGAAACAAGGTCATACCCATTATTACGTTTTTCACTTTCTTTATCGCATAAATATAAATTAATAATAATAGAAAAATTGTTTAGTAATAAGAGTAACGGATTTATAAATGTCATACGACGGCAATTTAAACAAAACAATTCTAAAAATCGTATTATCTAAATTTATTGACATTGCAAACAAGCCTTTAGGATATGTGAATGAATCAGCAAAGAATAAACGTTCATATTGACAAATGTTCGTTGTTGAATTGTAAACAATATGTATATGGTCAGGTAAAACTAATCCTTAAAGTAGATATGCTCATTTAATTTTGCCGACCCAACTGTCTCATTTTTTCTTTTATTGAATGTACATCGGTTTCTTAATCGTTGTCCATGTTCTGGTTTTGTTGAACCTGCTTCGGACGCTTGTGTACACTACCGTTTCTCTCCCGATCTGGAAAAAGTGCAGCAAACAAAGTAGAAGTGTTTCTATAGCTATCACTTATGTGTACCCACTTAACTATTTGAAGTTTCTCAGGGATTGTATACACTCATTTTCAACAATTAAATTAGAGATTATTACAATAAGGAACACGCAATAACAATTAATTGTAACGTATACGTCAATACGAAAATTTTATAGCCTTAACTTCTTCAGGTAGATCCAGAATAGGTCACGAACGTTTGATTTTCGCGATTGCCCTCGCGAAAATAGCGAAAAACCGAGAAGTTTACCACTTTTAACCGTTTTTCTACGCACAGTGGGTGTGCATGTTTCTGAGGAGGTTGAAATGTATGGAGTGAAGGTAGCCAAAAGATGTACCATTCCAACAAAAAAATAATTGCGATCGGACGCATACTTTCGGAGATACGATTTTTTGAAAATCAGTCATGCTTTTTCGCTTCTCTTCGGGAGGAAATGAATTAAAATCAGATGAATGAGACGTTGATTGAATGCAAATGTATGCACGCAACGGTTGTTGTTGTGATGAACTTGAACTGAAAATGTTTAAGTACACAACATTCCATCAACCATCAACATTTTTGTTAAACTCAACGGCGTAATTCTAGCAAATGACACGACAAATAAGCAGAGAAACCAAAAATTGATCATCAATTTGTATCAAAATGCTCTTCAGAAGCAATATTTTTCTATTATGTTTTATGCGAATCTTTTATATTCTCAATCAATTTTAATAGCATTAATTTATTCAATAGACTTTAGTTTATTTAATAGCATTACTTAATTATTTTTTTAAATAAGAAAGTCACACAATCAAATGTAACTATTTTGATTTAATTTTTTTGAATGTCAAATAAATCTAACAGATAACATTTATATTATGGTTAAGATAATTCTACCCATTAAACATTCGTAAGTAGCCTTCATAATTCCTGTTGTTTAGCTAAAAAAACAATTGCAGTATACAGTGTGTCCAAAATTCGATGCTCACCATTGGTATTTTGGAAATGGTAAAAGTTACAGGGTCGGTTAAATGGAACAATATGGAGGTATTTATCTTACCTCTTCAGACCTTCTCTTGTTTTTCCAAAGAAATGCGTTGCCTACTAGATATTGCAAAAAGTGAAAATCGGCATTTTCTTTAAACTTGCGTAGAATCCACACTATTTATCCTATCAAAAATATGTAAATATAAAAGTTGTAGACATTTAGATATTGAATAATATTCGTCATTAAAATATTTTTTTGCTTGCATCAGTAGCGAAATATGACCCAAAGTTGCATTTTTTAAATGGAAATGATCATTTATTTTTATACAGTTGAATTACTTGATTTTTTTCCTTTTCAACGATATAAGGTTCGAGCTATTTATCTTGTGTACTTTAGAAGATATAAAGAAAAATCGTTTTTGAGATCTGTAGATGTATTTTAAAGCACATCACACTATCCATGATTGCAAATTTTTAAGAAACAAACAACTGCACATCAAATCTGTCAATAATATTGTTACAGTAGTATCGTGTCAGAACTTGTAGTTGTTGTAGTAAGCTATTCATATTCAAAATTGATGATGCAGTTTTCAAACCATGAAAAAACGGACATGTTTGTTGTCTTCATAAGATGCCATCGTAATTCAACTGCGGCAGCAAATGAATATCACAACTTATACCCCGAAAGAAGGCAACCTCACAGAACTTTGTTTTCCCGACTCGAGCAAAATCTTCGACAAGGTGGATCCTTCACCGCCATTCGTCCTACAACCTATCAAAAAGACAATGAGGATGCTGAAATAGCTGTTCTAGCCGCTGTTAATGTTGAGCCTTCCGTTTCAGTAAGAAAAATTTCGAATGACAGTGGTATGGCAAGAAGTTCAGTACATTATGTTTTAAAAAAGAAGAAATTTCATCCTTATAAGCCAATGATATGCCATCATATCAAAGAGAATGATTATGCTCGAAGAGTTACATTTTGTAGATGGTACCTGGATGAAGTTACAAACGATAATTCTTTTTCTAAAAAATTCTTTGGAGCGATGAAAGTAGATTCACAAACAACGGCATTTACAATCGGCATAATTATCATTATTGGAATAATGAAAATCCGAAAATAGTTCGAGAATCGCGTTTCCAAGAACGATTCGGATTTAACGTGTGGTGCGGTATTTTGGGAAATCGTTTGATAGGTCCATTTATTTATAATCAAACGCTTAATTCGACTAGATATCTTCAACTGCTGCAAGCCGAAGTCGAAGATGCATTGGACGAGCTACCTATTCAAGAAGAAAGAAGTATTTTGTTTCAGCAAGACGGCGCCCCGGCCCATAATTCCAGGATCGTCACTGAATATTTATCAGCAAGATTTGGAAACCGTTGGATTGGAACAAACGGTCCCATACGTTGGCCTGCGCGATCACCAGATTTGTCCATACTAGATTTTTCCTGTGGGGACACATAAAAAATTTAGTATACGTTGTCAATTATGAGAACGTTAATGATTTGCAGCAGAGCGTCATGCAGGCCTTTAATTCAGTTAGCGTCCGTCAATTAATGAATTGCCGAATAAATATTGAAAAACGCTATACAAAATGTTTAGAAGTCAATGGCCGCACTATTGAGAATCTTTTATAGGAAAACTCATTCGTTTTACGATGTTATCCACCCGTTATGTTTTTGTTATTATTGCTTACAACTTGGTAACATTATAAATCTGCCTCAAAAATGATTTTTCTTTATATCTTCTAAAGTACACAAGATAAATAGCTCGAACCTTATATCGTTGAAAAGGAAAAAAATCAAGTAATTCAACTGTATAAAAATAAATTATCATTTCCATTTAAAAAAATGCAACTTTGGGTCATATTTCGCTACTGATGCAAGCAAAAAATATTTTAATGACGCATATTATTCAATATCTAAATGTCTACAACTTTTATATTTACATATTTTTGATAGGATAAATAGTGTGGATTCTACGCAAGTTTAAAGAAAATGCCGATTTTCACTTTTTTGCAATATCTAGTAGGCAACGCATTTCTTTGGAAAAACAAGAGAAGGTCTGAAGAGGTAAGATAAATACCTCCATATTGTTCCATTTAACCGACCCTGTAACTCTTACCGTTTCCAAAATACCAATGGTGAGCATCGAATTTTGGACACACTGTATATCGTATAAATTATGAGTAACATGTTTCGTATTAAATCGAATGATTCTTACTATAATTCAATAAAATTCTGATTCAATTAAAAAAGTTCCAAAAAACGTAGCTGAAAATTGATACCTATTATGATTGTTTTATTTCTGAACCTCAAGAAGGATATATTCTACAGTAAAAAAATTAATTAATTTTTAATTATTTTGAATTTTTGTTTTATAAAATTTTCATTTGTAAAGTTATCAACAATCTGTTTGCAGTTGTGTTTATGATATTTTAAAGTACACGTTTCTAAATTCTCTTTAAAATTGTTTGGTAAGTCAAAAAATTGAAAAAAAATGAATACAATGAAAATTAATAAAAACTATAAGTACAACATCGTGGTCACCTTTATAAGTTAGGTATTTAAAGTTGCTTAGTTACATATTGGTTTAGTCATTGCTAAAATTTTAACCTACAAAATAAATAAACTTTAAGTTTGACATTTAATTAGTATTTAAGAGAGCTTAGAAACCATTCCTGCAAAATTTCATAATATTCAAACAATATTAATTTTTTTATTTTTTGACTTCAATGTCCTATCAAATTTTTATTTTTAAAGTTAAAAACAACTTGTTTGACTGTTATGTTTAGGATAATTTAAAGTACACGTTTGTAAATTTTTATCAAAATTAGATAAACATTTTTATCTCGACAAGAAACGACATTGCACATTTTTTTGATATTTTGAAAAATCAACTGCACCATCTTTTTTTATTTATTTTGAAACCGATAGAACCAAATTTTCGTTTAAATCAAATTATTATATCAAGTACTTAAAAATGGAAACGGCCACTTTGAATTTTGATAGATTAAAAATTTTGATAAATTTGGATGGGGCATAGTTAAAAACATACCATAAGATACTTTTGATAACATTTTAACAGTTTTTGAACCGTAAAAAAGGTTATTGAAAATTTTGAATTTTTGACTTTGAGGGTAACTATTAGTCTAACATAAAAGTTTTACTAAAAAAAGTAGTTTATTTTAATGTTTTCTATAACCCCTTTAAACCTGAAACACATATTTTGTAACACCCCGTGTATATAGGGTGATTCACAGTCATGATTCGTAAGAAGTTTCTGGAGAACGCCAAAAATATAGATTCGAAGTTTGTATGGCTATTACGGTTCGATTTAAGGTATTTTACTAAAATACTTTCAACAAATTGCCACTATTCAATGTTTTAATTCTGTAATGAAATGATGATTATAACTAAATAAATACATATAACGTTATTTTACAATTTAGTTAAACATTTCTTTTCTAAGTCACTCGCATCATTCTGAATCTTTTGTTTCTTTTTCGAGAGCAGCTAGGGTGTAAATGGAATTTCGATTTACGTTTCCTCATATCACCTAAAACACCTCACGAATGCAGCGAAACAATAACAGCAATTGAATGGAAATCATAATGATCTAAATCTAGTAAGAAAATGAACGATCTGTATAACTTAATTTTCTAAAAGTGATTCTATAAATTTTGATTATTCGATCTATAACAACGACAAACAATTTATTTATCAGATTGATATCTAGTTGATATTTAGATTTACCTTGAAAAAGTCGCACGTGCTAATTTGAGAACTGAGTATACCTTATCGTCTCAGTAACATGAAATAAAAAAAAATGGATTTCCCAATAATGCAATTATATTTATTGTTGTATTTACTTCCCTTATTGTATTGGGTAAAATTCGCTGTATCTACTACTACTACTACTACTATAAATACATAAACACAAAACTAACGTTTTCGTATATACAAAATTTTTAATTCGTAAAACGGTAACCAAAATTGTATTAACGAAATACATATTATAAAATTACTACACAACTTGCAGTCGATGAACAATGATAAGTACAAAATGCTACCCTTGGCCGTGATGGTGTTTGCACTAATTTGTATTGTAATACCGTTGATTATTTTAAATATTAAAAAATTTCTAATACAATCCCAACCTACAATGCAATTATGCTTAAGAGTTTGATAGACGTGTTGTTACGATGTTTTCGGGTTATTTATGCCACTGGTCTGGCCTTTTTACCTCCAGTTAACTTTATCAGTCACCCACAATGCAAAAAAAAACGTTTTTGTAACGCCTTAAAAACGTATATCTGAAAAATGTAACATCTCCGAAACAGCGACAAAAGCATTTCACAGACATACCATAGATGTTTCGGATATCTTTGGAAGTACTTGGAATTTTTAAGTTTTCTTTGCAGAATCGGATTCAGCATAATAAACTGTACATTATTGCCCATTTAACCAAAATTGTATCTCTATTAATAACAAAGATAGCCATGTAATCCTACTCAGTTTGGGACACCCCGTATAGACATAATGTTAGTATCAGAGACACGTTTCAATACACAAAGCTGTATCCGTATCCCCAAATATCAAATATACAACACTATACATGCTGACGGTGGCGGTCATCCAGGGTCCGCGATCAAACATCACGAGCTAGAAAGCTATAACACGGAACATCTACAAACAACAACGGTAGCGATAGAATATTATACGGGAAACCTAAATGTATGAGCAATACCCTAAGAAATAAATTTCTTGCTGGAGGAGATTGGAATGCTAAAATCAGTATTAGAGCTCCAGACTAACAATAACAAAAGGCAGAGAACTTTATGCTGCTCTCAAAGCAAAAAATCAACAAAAAAAGGAAACTTCAAAAAATGTGGCAAATCACAAGAAATGAAGACGACAAAAGACATTTTAATAAGGCTGCAAAGGAATTAAAACAAATGCTACCGCAAATAAAAGATCAAGCTATCCAGGAGTGCCTAAGCAACTTGTCAGCCTCAGAAGCAACCGACTATTCACTGTGGAAAACGACAAGAAAACTGAAAAGAACCAAAGAATCCTTTCCCCCAATGAAAGACCACAATGATGAATGAGCCAGAAGTAATAAAGAAAAAGCCACAGCATTTGCAAATCACCTAGCTAAAGTATTTGAACCTCATAACATAGATGCCACAACAAATGAACAGGAAGTACTAGAATTTCTTGATGCACCATACCAATTCGATCTTCCTTTACAAAATGTTAGTTCTAATGAAGTTACAAAAACAATTATAAAGCACAGAAGCACTAGAGTTTGACCTTATACTGGAAAACTGCTATAGAAACTACCAACTAAAGGATTTAAAGCTGTAATGCAAATCTTTAACGCAGTAATTAGACTTAAGTACTTCCCCAGACAGTGGAAAGTATCACAAATTATCATGCTGCTAAAACCTGGAAAAAACCCAAATGAAACAACCTTATAGGTCTGTAAGTTTACTGCCAACTCTTTCAAAGGTGTTTGAAAAAATATTTCTAAAACGTCTTAAACCCTTTTTAGGTGACTAATGAACTTATTTCTGATCATCAATTTGCTTTCAGAACCAACATGGTACCGTAGAACAGGTTAATCGGATAGTTAACATATTCAACAAAGCATTTGAGGAAAAAATGCAACAGCCTTTGACAAGGTCTGGCACGATGGCCTACAGTACAAACTCAAACAAAAGTTACCACACAACTTCTTCATTATCATTAAATTCTATTTAATGGAAAGACACTTCCTTGTAAAGTACCAGGACGAATATACAGATTTATTGCAAATTAAATCAGGTGTGCCGCAAGGTAGTGTATTAGGACATACGTTGTACCTCTTATACACGGCGAATGTACCAACAACCTATAGGACTGTAGTACCCACACATGCAGATTACACTGCAATAGTAGCAATACATTCTAATCCAACAGTTGTATCAGAACATCTTCAGGAGCATTTAAATATGGTGCAAAATTGGCTAACTACATGGAAAATTAAAGCAAATAAAACAAAATCAGTACATATTACATTCACATTAAATAATGTAACGTTCAAAATGTAAATGCTCCTCCTGTGTACACACTTCCATAACCCAATTTTGCGGGCATAACTTTATATTAGTTTCCGGCGTTGAAAACTCAAAACTGTCCACGATTGGTCCGCTGCTTTTCTTGAATCAACCGTTCACGAGGGAGAAGATAAACCCTTATCTGAGAATTTCCTCGCTTTATGGGGTAATCAGGCTGATGGTAAGAGATTCTGACATATTTCAACGTTTTAAAGACTTTATTTTGTCATCATCCCACATAAAGTCGGATTTTAAAATTAGCTAAAAGATTGGGCTCCACGTGAACCGTTTAATAAGCACCGTCCTGCATTCTTCATGCTAGGGGACGTTTTCCTTCAGGTATACGATTGCCCTCTGGGTTTATCTTTCGCTAACATCCCTATGTTTGTTCTAGAGAGGGTGGTTTATGTCTCCCTATTAAGAATACATTCTCTTTCTGTGGTTTCTTCGTCAAATTATACGGCTATTGCGGGTTTACTTATGTCTTTTGGAGGCGCTGTCCCGAAATAGCTACCCACGAATATTCCGTCAGATTCGCATACTACGGTAGAGGCTCGTCCAGAAACCGCTAGTAATATTGGGGAGCAAGGGTAACGCTCATACTGCTGCGTAGAAGGTCAGATGTTTTGATATATTTTTAATTGCACGTGAACCTGCAGTCGACCTATCACTCAAGTAGAAGTCACCCCTTGACACCAACTATCAGGCGCGAACGTATAAAACTTATTACGGATTATTTGTCGCTCGAATGTGTAATTGCATAATAATACCTGGAACGTTAACCAGTGACCGAATTAGTTTCTTAAAACTTCCCTTACGTCTTCCTTATCATGTCTTCTTATTCAATTCATGTTATCTGTAACGTTACTCAGTACTATAAGTGACATACATTCTAGGTTAAGTTCACCATAGACGTACCTTCAGTACGCGAAATATCAATATTAAAAAAAAATATAAAAAAAAAATTTTAATATAATTTTTTATTTTTTTATAAAATTAAAAAAAAATTAATTATATTATTTTATTTTATTTTTTATTTTATATAATAATTTATTTTATTTTTTTTTTTTTTTTTTTTTTTTTTTTTTTTTTTTTTTTTTTTTTTTTTTTTTTTTTTTTTTTTTTTTTTTTTTTTTTTTTTTTTTTTTTTTTTTTTTTTTTTTTTTTTTTTTTTTTTTTTTTTTTTTTTTTTTTTTTTTTTTTTTTTTTTTTTTTTTTTTTTTTTTTTTTTTTTTTTTTTTTTTTTTTTTTAAAATTTATAATTTTTTAAAAAAATTTTTTTTTTTTTTTTTTTTTTTTTTTTTTTTTTTTTTTTTTATTTTTTTTTTTTTTTTTTTTTTTTTTTTTTAATTAAATAAAAAAAAAATAATATTATTTTTTTATTTTTTTCCTTTTTTTTTTTTTTTTTTTATCTTTTTGCATATACGAGACAGTGGCGTAGCAGTGGTAAATATTTGGATAATTCTCTTTACTTTAACGTGTAATTTTGTAAAGTTCTAGTCATTTTTGTGTTACCTGAATGTTTAATACTGTGCGTTACTCGTTTTAGCTCTTGTATTCGTAATTATCTGTGTCTATTGAATGCTGTGACCTATCACAATTCGTTTGTGTATTGGGATGAATAAATTTTATGTGAAGGTTTTTCTGATTTTATGTCGAATTCTTTCGTGATTTGTTTCCCTTTTTCTGTATATTCTGCTGCGGACCTTTGGTTCTGGGTCAGATTCTTCTCTACAGCGTTACTCGAACCTGGCGCCCTACTTTTTACTTAATTTTTTCTATATGTTCTAGGAATAACGTTGATCTTCCTAACACACATCCTACTCTCCGCTGAGGGCATACTTTCCTAACAACTGACCGTAACAGAAAAGATTGGCTGCCCAACTTTCGGGGCCCAATTTTTCTCGAACCATGAAGGGTTTGGTATCTACATGGCGACTATGCAGAGTCTGTTCTCGCGACTAAGCGAACCTCTTACTGAACCACAACAGCTTCGTATAATTAGACGAAATTTAACACCGTACTTTCAATCAACTTTGGCACTGCACGACGTTTTGTCAATGTCTCAACTGCTGTTGCTTGGGAAAAAGATCAAACATAGTCAATTCTTAACTCAATCCTTCAAACCACCACAGGTCAAACGCACTAGTTCTTTGCTGGAACCTAACTTGGCTTATGTTGCTCCTGAAACGTTTGTCTCTTCTAAACCTTCTTGTTCTTCATTTAGCTCAACTCCTTTTGCTAGTCCTTCTGGTCCTTCGAGGGAACGTATACGATGTTGAAATTGCGGAAATAGAGGGCATGTTTCTCCTCGATGTTCAAACCCACAGATCCTCTATTGTTATGGCTGTGGAAAGGCAGGTGTTACCAAGCCTAAATGCTTTCAGTATTCTCTACAGGGAAACGCTCATCGGAACCCGAGGACCGAGTCGTAGGTTCTACGCTGCTTACAACCTCGGATACCTCCTTTGATGACCTGTATAACTCACAAAAATTACTTTTGAACTTTATCTTCGCCAGTGTTCGTGGTGACAAACGACTTTTTCTCAATGTATCCGTTTTGGGAATTCCGTTTAAAGCATTACTGGATACAGGGTCTTCTCAAACAATCTTGGGTGGCATGGGTTGGCAATTACTTGGTCATTACCTATCACTTTAAAGAAACCCCTTTGACTTTCTGTAACGTAGCTAATGGTGGGCAGTGTGCCATTCTCGGTACTATCTCTCTTCCTTATACTTTGGAGGGGAAAGACCAAGGTGCTAGAAACCTTAGTGGTCCCTGAAATTTCTCAGTCACTGATCTTGGGGATAGACTTCTGGAAGGCGATGGCTTTGTACTTAACTTTAGCAAAGGCCATTGGTCTTTCGATATTGTTTCTGTCACTAACGACGTCCGTGCAGACACCCTTAATGTGAAGTCGGACGTAACTCTTGCTCAACAATCTTCGCTGGATGCTCTTATCTCTTAAAGTTTCTCGTCTCAACCATCAGGTCTTGAATGCACTTCTCTAGTTCAGCATTGCATACGCACCCAAGCAGAACCGATTAAACAGAGATACTATTCTCTTACTCCAGTATTATCAAAGATCGTTAACGACGAGTTGGACAAGATGGTACAATTGGGTGTGGTGGAGCCTTCTACCAGTCCATGGTCCAGTCCAGTGGTCATGGTGAAAAAGAAAAACAACACCTATAGGTTCTGTGTGGACTACAGAAAGCTGAACCAAGTGACTGAACGCAACGCTTATCCTTTACCTTACATTACCTCCATTCTAGACCGATTACGCGACGCTAAATTTCTTTCCAGCTTGGATATTCGTTCTGCTTACTGGCAGATCCCTCTCTCACCTGAATCCAAACCGCTTACCGCTTTTACAGTACCTTATCGCGGACTATTTCAATTCACTCGGATGCCGTTCGGCTTGCATAATTCTCCTGCTACCTTCCAGCGACTGATCGACCAGATTATAGGTGCAGAGTTGGAGCCATATTGCTTTGCGTATCTCGATGATATAATTATCGCTACCCCGTCATTTGAAGAACACCTTCAAGTATTGGGACAGGTTCTGAATCGCTTATTCGCTGCTGGCTTGACACTGAATCGAGACAAGTGCCATTTCTGTCGTTCGGAACTCAGATATCTAGGGTATGTGGTGAACGAAAAAGGACTGCTGGTGGATCCAGACAAGGTCACTGCTATACTTAATATTCCTACCCCTACCACTGTCACTGAGGTTCGACGTGTGATTGGCATGGCTAGCTGGTATCGTCGTTTTATACCGAACTTTGCTACCCTTACTTCTCCTCTATCTGCCCTTACTAGGAAGAATGCTTCGTTTGTGTGGACGCCAGAATGTCAACAGGCTTTCGTCTCTCTTAAAGAACATCTCGTTTCTGCTCCAATCCTTACGTGTCCAAATTTCTCTATCCCTTTCGTTATACAGACCGACGCCTCAGATTATGGCGTAGGTGCCGTTCTTACTCAGGAAACTCCAGAGGGAGAAAAGGTGATCAGTTACATCAGTCGCTCCTTAACTAAAGCCGAAAGACGCTATAGCACGACCGAGAAAGAGTGTATTTCTGTGCTCTTCGCTATTTTTAAGTTCAGACCTTATATTGAAGGTTCTCACTTCACTGTCATCACAGATCATCACTCGCTACTATGGCTCAATCGTTTGCAGAGCCCATCCGGTCGCCTGGCTCGCTGGTCATTACAGCTACAGGAATATGACTTCACGATTAGGCATCGGAAAGGCAAGGATCATGTAGTGCCAGACGCGTTATCTCGTGCTGTTCCTGCTGTTGATGATGAAACTGAAACCACCGCTCCTTATCTTGCTTCCTTAAATTATCCTTCTTCTCTCGGACTTGACTTACCTACACAAAATAAGTGGTATAATGACTTACTTAAACGCGTTCTTACAACACCTCACCAGTTGCCGCACTGGTCAGTCGACCATAACATTCTATATCGCCGAGTGGTCACTTCTTTCGCTGCTCCTTCCTTAAATCCTAACGATGAGTGGAAGATGGTTGTTCCTGCTGAACAACGAAAGCGCATAATTCAGGAGAATCACGATCCTCCAACGGCTGGACATGGCGGAGTGACAAAAACGACAGCAAGAATCTTGCAACATTTCTACTGGCCTCGCTTACGTTCTGACGTGGCACGCTATATCCGTCGCTGTTCCATTTGCTCAGCCAATAAAGTCTCTCAAGCCGCTCCTCCTGGAATGTTCTCTCCACGTGCTCGTCCTACGGGACCGTGGCAAACTTTATGCTGTGACATCGTTGGCCCACTTCCGCGCTCATCTAAAGGCAACTGTTACGTGTTTGTGATTGCTGATTGCTTCACGAAATTCGCGCTTTTCTTCGCTATGCGTGTAGCTACTGCTGCTGCGGTTACTAAAATCCTGGAAGAACAGGTATTCTTAATGTTCGGAGTGCCGCAGTACATTATCTCTGACAACGGCGTACAATTCCGTAGTCGTGAATTCACCAAACTGTGTGAAGAATACCATTCCACTATACTCTACACCGCTAAATACCATCCGCAAGCCAACCCGGCTGAACGTATCAATCGCGTTCTTAAGACCATGATAGCGTCTTATGTTAAAGACAATCAGCGGAAATGGGATGTGAATCTTCCTCACATTGGATGCGCAATTCGAACCGCAAAACACGAAGTTACTGGATGTACCCCGTTTTTCGCTCTTTTTGGTCGTGAACATATTAACTCTGGCAAATTCTTTAACAAACCTTCCATTGAACCGACAAATTCCGATCAGGATCAAAACGTGTCTACTCGACGTTATGTAGCTATTCAAGAGTTCATTCTCAAACGTCTCAAGAAAGCCTACGAAAACACCCAAAATAGGTATAACTTCCGTCGTCGGCACGTCAAATATAATGTGGGTGATTTGGTGTGGCGTCGTAACTTCCAACTTTCTGACGCTTCGAAGTACTTTAATGCCAAAATTGCACCTAAGTTTTTAGGCCCTTATACTGTTAAAACTATCGTGTCACCGTGGACATATGAACTGGCTGACTCCTTAGGGAAGTCACTAGGCACGTGGCATGTGAAGGACCTGAAGCCAGAAGTTCTCTCCGCTGTGGAGGAGAATGATACTGAGCTTGCTGTTTTGGAGCCTAACTGTCCTGATGTCTCTTTACTCTATCCTAGACGGAAAAAGCGTCGTAAACTTACTTGTTCTGCCAGATAGTTGACATGTGATATGACTGAATTCTTACCTGGAAATGACTTAACTGATTATGACTATTGTTGTTGCTTACGGTGCTATGTTTTTCTCGAGGGGTTCTAACGAAATTGCTTGAGTAGTTTGAGTTGCTTTTGCGTCAATAATTTTTCTTTCTTTTAATTTTTTCTCTCAACCTGGAATTGGAATTTGGGTATCCTGGACTTATCGATGATTTCTTGCTTAATTAGCTCAACGACGTGATCGTCGACATGCATCGAAAGTTCTGTTTTATTTGGTATTTCACCGTGTTATTTTACTTTTCTGAAAGAACTGTATGTACGTAAATACATGTTCTTTTCTCTTTTTGGTTTGAGAAGCGTTTTGGGATGAATGGTAACCTGAGTACAGTTGGAGTTACTCCTGCTCGCGGTTAACATTGCGTCATTTTTTTGTTTCTTTTTTTCTGGGAAAAATACCAAACCGCTACGGCGAGTTTCGTGATATACCAGCTCCAGTTCCATATAGTTTATTTTGTTATATTTAATAATTTTTTTTTTGGGAACCCGTATGGTTCGTATTCGTTAGAATCCTTTGCTTCGGGTGGTTGGTTGGGCATTTGACATAGGGATGGTCACTTTCTCCGTTGACTATAACATCTAGTCAACCTTTGTGTTGTGTGTTTTATTTGTCTTCCGTTTGTGCTTGTTCTGGTTTGTTCTTTTCTTTTTTCTTTACTGGGGTTTATACTCAGGGTGGGGTTGTTCTGGGGTTGGTAGTCATTTTTTTTTTAGGGCTCTGTCCTGGACGCTAGTCCGAATTTCTATCGGTCCTATTATATATTTTTTTCTGTTGGCTAAGTCTAGTTGATTGGTTGAGATACTGTTGGACGACCTACCTTTCTTTACCTTGCTTCTCGGTAATCGCTACTTGCGAGTTTTGTGGGCGTTCAATTTCTCTTGATGTTATCCATTTCTTTTCCTTTACTTGGTTGTTGCTTGACCTGGTTGCTGGATACATCAAACGCTTCATGCGAGTTTTGTACAGATGTCAACGGATTGGCTATTCTTGGTTCGACAAACCGTCTGTCTCTTCGGGGTTGGGTTTCCGTAGGGTTTTATAAGTGTGGGGTTGGGTATCTATAGGTCATCTCTTGAATTAGAGATTTTCTCTGAAAATGTGGTTAACATTTTTCTCTTTTCCTTCTTCCTTTCTAGATCAACAAGGTATGTTAGCAAATTTCTATTTATTCTTCTGCGCGGAGCTTGAAGTTTTGTGGGGGGGGGGTTTGTAACGTTCGAAGTGTAAACGCTCCTCCTGTGTACACACTTCCTTAACCCAATTTCGCGGGCATAACTTTGTATTGGTTTCCGGCGTTGATAACTCGAAACTGTCCACGATTGGTCCGCTGCATTTTAACGCTTCCGGAAAGCTTGTCTTGAATCAACCGTTCACGAGAGAGAAGATAAACCCTCATCTGAAAATTTCCTCGCTTTATGGGGTAATCAGGCTGATGGTAAGAGATTCTGAAACACTTCAACGTTTTAAAAACTTTATTTTGTAGGTAGAACATATGATACCACATAAAGTCGGATTTTAAAATTTGCTAAAAGATTGTGCTCCACGTGAACTGTTCAATAAGCACCGTCCTGCATTCTTCATGCTAGGGGACGCTTTGCATCAGGTATACGATTGCCCTCGGGGTTTATCTTACGCTAACATCCCTATGTTTATTCTAGAGAGGGTGGTTTATGTCTCCCTATTAAGAATACATTCTCTTCCGGTTGTTCCTTCGTCAACTTGTACGGCTATTGCGGGTCTACTCATGTCTTTTGGAGGCGCTGTGCCGAAATAGCTACCCACGAATACTCCGTCAGATTCGCAGACTACGGTGGAGGCTCGTCCAGAACCCGTTAGTAATATTGAGGAGCAAAGGTAACACTCATACTGCTGCGTGGAAGGTCAGAGGTTTTAATATCTTTTTAATTGCGCGTGAACCTGCAGTCGACCTATCACTCAAGTAGAAGTCACCCCTTGACACCAACTATCAGGCGCGAACGTATAAAACTTATTGCGGATTATTTGTCGCTCGAATGTGTAGTTGCAAAAAATACCTGGAACGTTAACTAGTCATAGATAAGAGTATTTAATACCTACGTGGTGTATAAGTCGTGTAAGAATTTAAACCTCAATCGTAATTAAGCCGAACGCATTTAGTTCCATTGATCCTTCCGGTACGAGCTCGTTCCAAGTTAGGCCCAAATTGAACAATCGTTTAAACTTCGCGGTGACTGAATTAGTCTTAAAACTTCCCTTACACGTCTTCCTTAAATTCATGTAATCTGTAACGTTACTCAGTACTATAAATTGACATACATTCTAGGTTAAGTTCACCATAGGCGTACCTTCAGTACGCGAAATATCAATTGCATATACGAGACAGTGGCGTAGCAGTGGTAAATATTTGGGTAATTCTCTTTACTTTAACTTGTAATTCTGTGTAGCTCTAGTCATTTTCGTGTTACCTGAATGTTTAATGCTGTACGTTACCCGTTTTAGCTCGTGTGATTCGTAATATATCTGTGTCTATTAAATGCTGTGACCTATCACAAATTCGTTTGTGTATTGGGGTGAATAAATTTTGTGTGAAGGTTTCTCTGACTTTATGTCGAATTCTTTCGTGATTTGTTTCCCTTTTTCTGTATATTCTGCTGCGGACAGTTAGCTGCTGACCTTTGGTTCTGGGTCAGATTCTTCTCTACTCGAACCTGGCGCCCTACCTTTTTAATTTTTTTCTATAGGTTCTAGGAATAACGTTGATCTTTCTAACCCACACTCTACTCTCCACTGAGGGCATACTTTTCTAACAACTGACCGTAACAACAGAGATACTTGTCCACCCGTCACATTAAATGGCAGACAACTGAACCAAACAGATGATATTAATTATTTAGGAATACATATGGACCAAAGATTAACCTGGAAAAAACATATATTTACAAAGACGAAGCAACTTAGACTAAAACTGAAACAAATGTACTGATTAATCGGTAGGCAATATAAATTAACGCTGAAAAATAAATTACTTCTGTACAAGGCAATTGTTAAGCCTGTATAGACGTACGGTATACAACTATGGGGCACAGCAAGCAATTCCAACCTGGAAATATTGCAACGTTTTCAAAACAAAGTTCTTAGAATAATAGTTGATGCTCCATGGTATGTTCCCAACACCACAATTACAAGAGACTTACAAATACCTTCAATCAAGGAAGTAAACAAACAGTTCAGTAAAAAATATAGTGCCAGAACTCAAGTACATCCAAATGCGCTCGCAAGAAATTTGTTTGAAGACACTGGTGAAGTGCGTCGTCTTAAACGATTTAAACCAAATGACTTTACAGATCGGTTTATTTAGTGTTAGTAGAAACCTAGATTAAGGTAATATAATAGAAGGAGGGTTTCACTGGAAGCATCTCCTGCAAGCCATTGTTGTACATATTAGATTCTAGTTATAATAATTACTTATTGTCCAACATGGACAGATTGTAACAAGATGGAGTTAATAAAAAAAAGATATGTACGAGAAATGTGTCGTTATTAATGTGTTTCTGAATGTCTCATATACAGGGTGGCCCATTAGTGCGACGAAGGTGGATATCTTGGAAAATATTGGGGTTAGAAAAAAACTTTTGCAATAAAAGTTGTGAAAATCAACAAACTGCACATTTTAAAATTATTTTCGTTTATACAGGGTGTTCCATAAAAGTGAGACATACCAAAGTTATGTTTTTTTAAATAGAACCATCCAGTTTTTATTGTAAGTTTGGATTTCTTGGGAAATTCTAATGTAACTTTATACATTATACATAGTGTCTAAAATGGTGGGTTTTGGCATTATTGCACTTTTTCTGGAAAAATTGATGTTTTAAAAATTAATAAACTCTAATTAAACGTGGAATTATAAGCATTCTAATGATAAGGTTGTAGGTGTCTAACTCTTACGGGTTTTTTGCGGTTTTTTGAGTATGAATTAAATACCTACAATCTTATCATTAGAAAGCTTATGAGATTCTACGATAAACGGCACATAAAAAAATAGGTGTTGCCATTTAAAAAAATCAAGTTATCTATGAATTTAAGGAGTTTAATTTAAATAAGTGATTACTCAAAACCAAGTGAGGTTAGAAAGGTGAATAACCAGCTGTAGGTAGTTAGCACATGTAATGCATATTAAAACTGTAAAATCGCAGTTGGATAAATTCCAGGATAACTGAGTTATTTAATTTTTTTGAAAAGTCAATTTTTCCGGAAAAAGTGAAATAATACAATAACCTTCCATTTTTGACAGTATGTATAATGCATAAAGTCACATTAGAATTTCCCAAGGAATCAAAATTTGTTATAAAAAATGGGTAATTCCATTTAAAAGAACATAACTTTGGTATGTCGCACAATTATGGAACACCCTGTATGAACGCCAATAATTTTAAAACGTGCAGCTCATTGATTTGCACAATTTTTATTACAAAAGTTTATTAACCCCAATATTTTCCGAGATATCCACCTTCATCGCACTAATGGGCCACCCTGTATGTTTAACGTGAAACATGCTAGAGTATAATAAATTGGAATGTAGAAAAAATGTTTCTTTATAAACGTTTCAGATAGCAATATTGAAAATGCTGGGTATATATCACAATTAAACGTTTCTCATATCCCGATATTTCAAATGTAGATAACATTTGATAACGTTACAATTAATACTTTAATATTCTTCGTTTGAAACCTATTGAAGAAATTAAAATATAGAAGAAACTCACGTAACCCAAAGTCGGACTAAGTTTGACCTTAGGATGTCTTATACGGATATGCAATTTAGGACGTCCCGTAATAACCGCAGGCTGTTCATTGTCCGACTATAAATTTCCGTGTGAGACTATTTAAGCCGTCCTCAGAATTTACTTTTTTTATGTTTGAAAAGGATATTTTACTTGAATTCTCAACTATATTAAAAAAAATTCTAACCAATTCGAAACCTATACTTACAAGGGAAAGAGATATTTTTATTTTTAGGTGGATCCCTAACAAAACGTTAACATGGGGGGTGTCGAAGGATTCTACTCAATAACATCAAATTACTGTTTATCCGACGTTTCGGTTGCCATTTGTTCAATCTTAATCAAGTTATCTGAAAAACTATGATGTTAATGATATGTACTGAATGAAATAAAATCAAATAATTAGATTTGAATCCAATTAAACATGAAAAAGACAAATAAATAAGCGCCTTAATTAATAAACCAATTAATCATCGAACACAATAAAATTATGAAATCACCTAAAAAAGTACAGGACGTAAAAACTCGCCTTGAAAATGTCGATAAAATTAGACGTTTCTTAGGTATGATGAGATACTTCCCTCGGTTTATTTCCAATTTTTCAACAATATCATACCTTCGAAAAATACTAGACTAAATTGTTGACCACCCAAAAAAAAACGCAACTTGAGTGTGCTAGCGCGGCAGTCTTTTTTTCAACCTGGAATGGTCCGCGAGAGGAAGATTTCAAAAATGTTATTAAAAGCACTCGTCTGTGGCTGGTTCTATTACACCCTGGCACGCATACTTGAAAGATTCGCTTATGCGCTTGTGGTATAATAGACTGTACTCTCAATCGGCACTAAACCTAATGACTTGAAGAAATAAACAGATCCTTTAGTGCACTGTCGCATAATTTAATCAAATTAGCTAAAATTCTCTGTAAAGAAAATAACTTTTTGCTATTGGCTTATTATAGTTTAAAATAGGTAACTTACCATGTTTATTAACTTGTGGCTTTTCTCTTTTAGATGGAGAATTACAATCGACTACAGAAATTCTTCTAAGGTTGGCTGAACCTTTGAAACTGGTCTGTACTAAATTTGGTAAGTCTATTTCAACTAGTTATGCAGCAATTATTCGTATTCGAAGTAGGTGTTAAAAAAGTTAAAGTCATTGTCAACATTTACCATTTATGTTTACATATTTTTACATCACTATATATAAAGTTTAAAGTTAGCATTAACTACAATCTAATAGTTCAGACTATCATTTTACAAGTAACATTAAGTTAATGAAAAAATAGATGCAATTGTAACGTATATCACGTAAGTTGTGGGAAAAATTTTATTGGTTTAAGAATAAATTTAAAAGAGGTTCAATTAATTAGGTACTTTAATAAAATTATTCATTAATATTAAACTTGTGATGACATTACATAGATGTCAAATAATTTGTGCCTTTGTGTCGTACAAGATTGAAATTCGCAAAAGCATTTACAATCTGGTTGGACATGTGCCAAAGCCAGAAAATTAGAGAAAAATTACGAATGTGAACAAGGTATACCATACCTCAATTTATCAAAAAATAGAAGTTGACCAAAAATCGCGCCAATCAAATCTGCGACAGAGCAAAAGTTCGAGTTGGAACATATGGCCAATAGAATTTGCTGATTGGACAGCTGATCTGTGATGAAATTCTTTACAGTATCCCATATAGTTTTCCGGATGTATTTGTTGATAAGGAACATGAATTTTCACCACTTTTAAATACCCGGAATAATTTTTTATTAACAATTTTATGAGAAAAAATTGTGTTTTTAATTCTTGTTTTAAGACGACTAATAATAATTATTATGCTTTTTATAGGTGTTAAAAAAACAACCAAATTGCCGTCTGCTTTGAAACTTAGTAGACATATGTCTTTCAAGTACATAAGTACTATAACTTTTTCATAAAAAATATTGTAAAATCTTTCTAGATAATACATTTATTTATTAAAAAGGTCTAAAAGTTTAATTCAATCTGACAAAGTTTCTCTCATCTGATGGGACTCAACAGGAGCTCATTTTTTTGTTGTAACGTCTAGCTTGTGAATCCATTTTTGGCATAACGGTTTTCATAAATTTTCATTAACAAAATGGCGTGTGAAAAAGTACTACTTTTTCGGTTATGGTTTTTTGCACTTAACTCATAAACAAATGTCATAAACCTTTCATATTTGCACAGTATGTAGTTGAAGACTTGGACTTTATAATTACATAAACTGTTATGCAATTCAATTGTTAAATGAACAGAATAATATTTTTTTTGCAGTACAATTTTAATCGATGTTTTGGTCGCACCCTTAGTAGCTCAGGTTTCAGGTTTCAAATTCGCACGCCCGAAAAACATTGTCGTATAACCGTCATGTGTGGTTCTATTTGAACCATTTTTTTTAATTTGTGGTAGAATGACGAAATAATAACAACTGACTAATCAATTGTTATAAACAAATTTTAAAAAAACAAATTTGCTGTGAGCAGTAGAAATAATTTTGTTCTTTTTTTATTTTTTTGATGCTGGTCAGCCGAAAAATATTATACAAATTTCGTGGAAACATTTAACGTAAAAAAGAAAACAGCTAGTTACATTTGCTACTTAAAGAACGTTATAAAATTGTCAGATTTTGTTCAAATTTTGGGATTTCGGAAAAAATGTAATATGTACCTCGGCACTAAAGTTCTTTTCATGACTCACGTGTTTTATTTACCCGGCTATCGCCTCTGCAACTAAAATACATTAGTCATCAAAAATCAAACTTTAGTGCCTTGATACACAAATAACTATTATTGGTTTCATAGAAAAACAACAAAAATAAATGTTTTACAAATTATTAACAAATAAACTTACATTACAAAATAAATTAAATTGGGAAGCCAAATGTTCATGGGAACAAACTAGTTGCACACGGCAACCGTGTGGTTAGCTACCAAAGTAACACACCTAGAACCTAAAGTATAAGTCAGCACTTAATATTAGTATAGAAAAAAAATTAAAAATTTTAAAGTTACTAAAATAAAAGAAATAATTTCAAAATCTCCTGTGAATAACATTAACTTGATATTCTGTTTAAACATAGACAGAGAACAAGTATTAATGAATTCCGGTTTAATGTTGTTATAAAACATAGATTTATTATAAGAAAATTATTTCTTAAACTGTTCCAGGTTAAAAGGGGGAAAACTTAATTAATTCTTTCGTCTAATATTAATGTTATGCACGTCTGTCCTTAATCTAATTTTATTTGTACAGGGATCAATATCAAACAAACAAATTTTTATTAAGATTTTTCATTGCTAAAATTTTAATAATTTTTTTATTCAAATAAATTGTGCAATTTTTAGCAGTATGTATCTATGCACTCTGATTTAGAGGCCACACCAATACATATGTATTATGTAATATGTAGTTGCCTAGAGGTTCTTTAAACGTACTTTTTTTACCCCTAAAATTATGGGAGTAAAATTTAAAAATCGGTTTTTTCGAAACTTAAAATTTGTACACGTATACTACATTGAATGTTTACATAATAGTTATTGTCGTTTTTCTAGAAAGATTCAATTAAGGAAGAATTTAATCTCTTACGTTTTAGTTTTTTCAAAAACGATCAAAATTAGTTTTTTGGGCAATCAATTACGCTACAAATACCATGAACTTTGCCTGTCTAGAGGTTTCTCAGAGGTGCTTTTTTCTTTTTTTTTTAACTCTTAAAATTAAAGTTCTAAAAAAATCTACTTTTTCAAAAACGGCTCTAACGAATTTTCTTAAAATTTATCACGTATACTACATTACAATGTTTACAAATTATCTATCGTCGTTTTTCCAGAAAAACTTAATTGAAAGAGACTTAACCTCTTAAGTTTTAGTATTTTAAAGAACAACTGGGACAAATTTCCTTAAAGTTAGTTCTTTGGACAAATTACGATATACATACCATTAAATTTTGTCGAATTTGAATCTTTAAATTTGATTAAACCAATTTGGATTACTCAAAATCAGCTTGACGAATTTTGAGAAAATTTTGATTAATCATAATTCCATAACCATGGAAACAAATCAAGAAATTTTTGTGCACTGAAGTAGTTTTTTTCGTAGATACAAATTCCAGAAAGGAAAATATTTAAAATTCCCTAATATGGTTAAATATGTCCCCCTATTATTTTTTTTATTTCATCAATCTGTAAACTTGGTTAAGTCTAAGAAGTACACAATGCGCAGAAACGAGTTTTGGTCGGACGAATCTATTATAATCGTTGTAGGGGAGTTTACTTATCTGTTTACATGCTCAGTCAGACTGTCGGTTCGTAGTAGTATTATTGTATTCATCATGTCTTGGAAAAATGTTGGTGTGAAGGGTAAAATAATTCACAGTCAAGGGCGTGAGATAATTTCGAATGTGTTGGAATTTATTAAACGTGAATTAATTAGTTGACAAATAAATTAATTAATGGAAATGTTTGCTTTTGGTTTATGTTTTGTCATTTACCTTTATTGAGATGCTTCTTAACTAAAAACGTAAATAATTACAAATAAATGGACGCCAGCTTAATTATTAAGGAAAACAAGCAAAACCTTTAACGGGATAAAAACAAATTTCTACCAAAAACACGAATCTAATAATCAATTAATTCAGCATTAAATAATAAACAAAACACATTGACATTCGTCTACTATAGTAATGAACTTCTAACGGTTGTAGTTTACAAAATGTCAAAAGAAGCAACGGCTCTAGCGGTACAACCTAAAAAGAAAAAGTAAGGGAATTTGACTCGATGTAGCGCACTAAATTAGTGGAGGATAAAACTATTTATAGTACTTAGATCAGCAGCATCCGGCTTCGTTGGAGGAGTTACGTGGATTCCTGAATAGCTATAAGAATTCTGACTGCTGGCCTAACAAGGCGCTACCTGCTGGGCAAAGAAAGGAATAAAACCGACCAACAGGAGAGAGAGAGGTTTTACTTAAAACTAATATGCCAAATCAAACACAAACCAGAGAGAGAGAGAAAGAGAGAGAGACATACAATACAGTATCACTAACAAATCTTAAAAATAAAAATAGTAGGATGATGTGACAGAAATAGAGATACTGTCGCATGTAGTTACGTGCGTTAGCAGCAGCTTTGCTTGCAATAAATCAGGCTTTTATGTCGAATTGGAGGTAAACTTTAGTGAAACGCTTAATTTAAGAGCTCTCATTCAAATTATACCGAAAATGTAGCTGCTATTAAGACTCTGCGTACACATATCATTTACACACGGCTAGTTACACTAACTCTAAACAACAAAATAAATAGTAAGTATCTCCTGCAAACCCAAAAGGCCTTTTGTGTCCGCGACAACCACTTTAAATTAAGCACCCCAGCTCTTATTGAGCTGATTTAAACAAACTTACGGTTGACGAGGATACACCGAATGAATGTTCTTAAATATTAACTATCGAGCCGTTTATGTTATCTGCAGCCTGTACTCGAGCTTCATGCGCCTTATTATTTATGAGTAAGTGATTTAAATACTAAAACTTAGTTATAATACGTCGAGTGTAGTTGCGGGAATGAAAGTATTCTGCTAGCGACAGTATCGACCGTTTGGAGGAGGTAGATAGACCCAAGGAATTTTCTAGGGGTGGCGTACAAAGAAAAACAGCACACAAGTGACTCCCTGGCTAGAAGTATGCAACATAGCCAACCTCTGACGATGTGGTATTCACCGTTGGTGCGCGGCTTAATTACTGCTGAGCCATGGTGTTGTCGTGCATTAACAGAGAAGGTTCTTAATTAGCTACTCCAGCACCTTTGAGAGTTATCCCAGTATCGTATATAACAAGTATAAGATGTCGAACACAACGTGCTAAAAGCATTAGTAGCAATCAATATTAAAACAAATAGAAAAAACCCAAATACTCACGGTGAATGTAACCAGATTAACGTAAACGCCAATTTAGATTGGATGTTGTAAAACCCACATTAAATCGTTTTTGGTGAGAATTTCACTTCAGAGAAGATGCTAAAACACCCACGTGTAACAACAAGAAAAGAGAAAATGTCCGCCGTCCGTCTCAAAAAGTTGATCGAATTAAATTTCCACCAATAAAGAATTAGCAGAGTGCGCGCCAAATACGACTTTTCGTCGTACCGTACTACTTTCGACACACGTTCTAAAGCGGCTTACGACCTACGTTCTCAATACGAGAAATAAAACCGTAACAAACAGACTTATAAACTACGGTATCAAATGAAAGATTAAATTTTCTTTCAATAAACTTAAAACTATAAACGTAAAACGCGAGAATCTTTTACAAGCGTTAACAACGTTACTAAACTAAAATAACTTATTAAAGATAGTGAAATTTAAATTCGCCGCCCAACCGGCAACTCAAAAAGATAAATATAATGTAGTCGCAAACTAATAATAAAATAAAGGTAATCACGACTATATTTAACTGCAATCAGCTTATGCCGGCTTTAGTTTGTCAAAATTAACTACAATGCACGGAAAGTTCGAAGGATTCTTAATATTAGGGAAACATTTACTTGTGTTAATAAGTGACGTTGAATTTGTCGAAACTCGGACAGGTAATAGGGTTGACCTTGATGCGTTGTGTGAACGGAATCAGATTGTTTGCATATCAAGACTGCACTTAGGATGACGTAATGCATACGAAATTTTCCATAAAACGATTTTTCTCCCTTAAATTAATAACGAAGTTAATAGTCGAATTTTCATCGACAGAAACGTAGAAATCAAACGCACCAAAAGATAACAAATATTCTTCAAGTTTGGAACGCACGTTTATTCTTCTGAATCAAACTTTTTTATAAACGGAACATACACAACACCAATAACGTATATAGATACGCTATAAAGCTTCGTTTTACTAAAAACGAAACAGATAAAAACGTAAACGTAATCAGCAACGGCGTGGTCGTACCACCTCAGTCGCCATTGTTATTCTTTCTCGCGCGGAAAAGGTTACTCGTCAACATGCATTGAATGCAAGCGGGGGAAATGCGCGTTTTATTTAAATATAAGGTAGCGACCAAATTTTGGAACGCTACAATAAAGAGACGCAATCAAAGACCTTGGACACACAATAAAGCTGCAACTAATTTGCTATCCTCAAGACCATCAACTATGTATTTTACTATTTTCAATACAGCTTGTATAGTAGAACAGTTTTTCGATAATAATCTTGGCTGAAGTTAAGTAAATTATACTTTTCTAGATATTTAGTAAGTCTATTACTTATAATGATTTCAAAAATTTTACTAAAAATTGGAATTATTGAATTTGACCTATAATTGCTGACGGGGCTGTCAAAACGCTTTAAATTGTGTATTTTGTGAATCAATATTCTAACCGTTATCAGTCGATAAAGAAAGCATTTTTTTATAAAATTTTAAAATATAACTCTCTTGTAATTTAGATTCCAAAAATTTTCAAAGTCAAAAATTGCAGCTGTCAAAATGCTTTAAATTATGTATCTTGTGAATCAAAAAAGATACAAAATTCTAACCATTATCAATCAATTGAGAAAGCTTTTTTCTATAAAATGTTAAAATATAAATAGCAAAAGAATATTGTAGTAGAAATCGATCCGATAATTTGTTTAAATTATAATTTAGTTTTAAGAAAATATTCTGAGGGTGCCAAAAAAATCTATTATTATAGAAATTAATCAGACAATTTGTTTAGATTTTATTAGACCATGAAGGTCGGGAAAGCGAAATTTAACCAAGTACTCAACAAAATTTTGCTATCAATTCTCGAGAGTTTTCAGAAATATTTAAAAAAATATTCTGACTGTGCCAAAAGAATTTATTATGATAGAAATCGATTCGATAATTTGATTAGATCTTTTATGCACGAGTTCATGGACGCCTTAACTAATTTTTGCAAAAAGAAACAGTTACTATAAGACTATAACAGAGAAAGGTCCATTTAAATTACATTGTACTTTTACACACGATTTTATTTTTTTACGCACCATTTATTTAAAAATAGCATTTCACACACAATTATTTATTAATAAATGTGCTGATTATAGGTTAGACGTAGATAAATAAATGTATATATAGGGTGGCTCATTAGTATGAGTAAGGTGGATATCTCCGAAAATATTGGGGTTAGAAAAAAACTTTTGCAATGAAAGTTGCGCAAATCAATGAGCTGCACATTTTAAAATCATTTTCGTTTATACAGGGTGTTTCATAAATGTGCGACATGCCAAAGTTATGTTTTTTAAATGGAGCTATCCATTTTCTATTACAAATTTGGATTTCTTGGGAAATTCTAATATGACTTTATGCATTATACGTAGTGTCTAAAATGGGGGGTTTTTGCATTATTTCACTTTTTCCGGAAAATTTGACATTTTGAAAAAATTATATAACTCAATTATCCTGGAATTTGTCCAACTGCAATTTCGTAGCTTTAATATGTATTACATGTGCTAACTAAAGATAGTTGTTTACCTTTCTAACCTTGCTAAGTTTTGAGTAATGAATTATTTAAATTGAACTGCCTAAATTCATGAATAACTTGATTTTTTCAAATGACACCACCTAATTTTTTATGTGCCGTTGAACGTGTATAAGCATTTTAATGATAATGTTGTAGGTATCTAACTCTTACGGATTTTTGCGGATTTTTGAGTAAGAGTTCGATACCTACAATCTTATCACTAGAAAGCTTATGAAATTCTACGTTCAACGGCACATAAAAAATTAGGTGGTGTTATTTGAAAAAATCAAGTTATCCATGAATTTAAGAAGTTCAATTTAAATAACTAATTACTCAAAACCAAGCGAGGTTGGAAAAGTGAACAACCAGCTGTAGTTAGCACATGTAATGCATATTAGAGCTGCAAAATCGCAGTTGGATAAATTTCAGGATAACTGAGTTATTTAATTTTTTCGAATAGTTAATTTTTTCGCAAAAAGTCAAATAATGCATAAACCTTCCATTTTAGTCACTATGTATAATGCATAAAGTTACATTAGAATTTTTCAAGAAACCAAATTTAAATTAAAAAATGGGTAATTTTATTTAAAAATGGTGGTACGCCGCACTTTTATGGAACACTCTGTATAAACGAAAATTTTATAATGTGCAGCTAATTGATTTGCACAACTTTCATTGCAAAAGTTTTTTCTAACCCCAATATTTTCCGAGATATCCACCTTCATCGCACTAATGGGCAACCCTGTATGTAATTTCCTTGAAATCTCTGTCTGTTTATCATCTCCTCCGAAGCGTTTTAAAACAAAGGAAAAGTGAATACAGCATTCGATAGAGGATTTTAAGAAGGTCTGGATGCAAGAGTTTTTGAAACTTTAACTTAACCCCCTGGGGGACTGGCTACGCCCACTCTCTCCAAACTTTAAAATTAATTTTTGTTTTTATTACCCAATATGTTTGTCTTGACAAGACAAACATCTTTTGTATACATCATTTTGACCTATGACTTTAAGGTCAAAAGTTATTGGTCAAAATCCATGCGTCCGTGGGACGTGTTTAAAGACTAGTTTTATAATACAAATCTACAGTAAAACAACGTTAAACTTCATCTAAAATATCGAATCCATTGTCATTACCTCACATTACTGATTCAGCATTTTTAAATTTTTACCGACAGCAGCACCATCTATTTAATTACCAAGGAACTGTTTGTAATGATAGATGCCTGTAAATGCTGACAAATGCCAATTACATCAGCGTCATGCTAGAACATAAATTCATAACTTCTTCATTTTACTAAAAACCACTTATTTGTGGGTATGTAATAAAATTTTACACACATTTAGTCTAATATATGCACTGTGCATTGAATCTCCTCCGAAGTGTTTCAAAAACAAAGGAAAAGTGAATACAGCATTCGATAGAGAATTTTAAGAAGGTCTAGATACAAGAGTTTTGAAACTTTAACTTAACCCTGGGGCTGGCCACGCCCACTCTCTCCAAACTTTAAAATTAATTTTTGTTTTTATTACCAAATATTTTTGTCTTGACAAGACAAACATCTTTTGTATACATCATTTTGACCTATGACTTTAAGGTCAAAAGTTATTGGTCAAAATCCATGCGTCCGTGGAACGTGTTTAAAGACTAGTTTTATAATACAAATCTACAGTAAAACAACGTTAAACTTTATCTAAAATATCGAATCCATTATCATTACATCACATTACTGATTCAGCATTTTAAAATTTTACCGACAGCAGCACCATCTATTTAATTACCAAGGAACTGTTTGTAATGATAGATGCCTGTAAATGCTGACAAATGCCAATTACATCAGCGTCATGCTAGACAGGGCTTCTTAAACTGTGGGTCGCGAGACTACTGAAAGGGGGTCGCAAAGATCTGATACTTTTCAATCATTATAAATAAAATTTTAAAATTAGTATATACACTACGTACAAATATAAATATAAATAAAAATCATACAAAATACTATTGTAGTTTTATTATAACTATTTTTGAAAAAGTGGCAATGCAAAACTGTTATGTAGGGCCTATAAATAAAAATATGGAAGTAGCATTTCAAATAATAAATACAACGCGCTCCTCGATTTTCAACTGAACGTTCGACATTGATGTCTGGCCGCCGGCGTCAGTGTTTGCAAGATAACTTAGTTATTATAAGTACTCAGACGCCGCGTCGCCTTACAGCTTACACATACAATACGGAAGCATAATCAAGCTAGGCTAGGCGAATCGGCATATTATTTTTATAAAAGAATAATAAAAAAATTAAATGAAAGCTTCTTTTCGGCGTCTTTGTGATACGGTGCCTTTGTGCGCTGCACACTTTGAACACGCCATGCGTCGGGGTTGATCTGATCGTAATTTGTTGTCATTGCACTGGTAAAGATTCGAGTGTAGTTATTTTTTTATTTGTACTTCAGTTTGGACTCAGCTTTGTCTTCGTAGTGACATGTGTGTATTTACTGTGTAATTTTCAGTTGGTGTTTTTAATTATTACGTTAAAGTTCAACTACATTTTGTTTAATTATTTATTATTATTTAACCATCATGGATAAATGGCTAATTAAAATTCCAAGTCTGCCAGCCGTCACAACCAAGTTGCAGTGCTTCAAATCCGACTTCTAGCAAAACAAAAAAAAGAAAATATGACGAATCATATTTGCAGTATGGCTTCACATGCTCTTCTCACAACAATGAAGAACAACCAGTGTGCTTAATTTGCAAAGAAGTTTTGGCTGCAGAAAGCATGAAACCGTCAAAACGGCAACGACATTTGAATACTAAACATGCAACGTTATCAAAAAAGCTAATAGAATATTTTGAGCGTCTTTTGCAAACATCAAATAAAGAAAAGAACACTTTGGAGAAGTATGTTACTTTGAATGATAAATATCTATTGGCATCGTATGAAGTTTCGTATTTGATAGCAAAACGAAAAAGCCTTTTACTATTGAGAGCAACTTTTACTACCTGCAGCTATAAGAATGTCTGAAATTGTTCATGGAAAACAGTATGCTGCTGAAATTAGTAAAATTCCATTATCAAATGACACTGTGTCCAAAAGAATTTCAGACATTAGCAATGATCAATTTCAACAGCTTCTTATGAGGCTTAAAGACAGCTCAAAGTTTGCAATACAACTGGACGAGTCGACAGACATTTCAAAAATGGCACAGTTGTTACTTTTTGTAAGATATATTTATCAGGGAAGCATTCATGAAGATATACTGTTTTGTCGTCCTCTCGAAGGTCATACTCGTGGAAAAGATATATATAAAAAAGTAAATGAGTTTTTGAAAAAGAAGGATTAAATTGGAAAAATTGTGTTGGTGTGTGCACGGACGGTGCTGCAGCAATGACCGGACAAGATCTTGGTTTTACAGCATTTGTTAAAGCTGGAAATGATCATATTACATTTACACATTGTATGATTTACCGAGAGGCACTTGTTGTTAAAAAAATTGCACCAAAATTAAACACTGTGTTTTTTGATGCAGTCAAAATCATTAACTTTATTAAAAGTCGGGTACTTAATAGTCGATTGTTTAAAAATTTGTGCATTGATATGGATTCGGATTATACAAGTTTATTGTTACATGCTGAAGTTGGCTATCAAGAGGTCGAAGTTTGAAACGATTATTAACTTTAAAAGATGAAGTTCTTATATTTCTAACAGAGCAAAATTCTAATTTGGCCGATTGTTTTCAAGATAATTTATGGCTTCTCAAGCTATGCTATTTGGCAGATATTTTTGATAAAATCAATGATATGAATTTATCAATGCAGGGAGTCTGCGTTAATATGTTTATGTTAAAAAATAAACTTGAGGCCTTTGTTAAAAAATTCTTATATGGAAGAACAGAGTGGAAAGTGGATCGCTCGAAATGTTTCCATTTACTGACGAGTATATAATTAGTAACAATATTTCAAAAAAAGATACTCCTATAACAAAAAATATAGTTAATCATTTGAAGGATATGGAAGTTTACATGCATAGGTATTTTCCCAATGATATCGATACACAACAATGGATTTGCAATTTGCAATTTGCATTTCCACTTTCAATTGAAAAGGAAGAAATTAATTTTTTAAACTTAAAAGCACAAGAAGAATTTGCCGAATTAACAAGTGATACTACCTTGCGACTTAAATTTTCTCAAGTGCCTGTGCATGAATTTTGGATAGAAATCAAATCAGAATATCCCCTACTATATCGGAAATGGCAATGAACAAATTACTGCCATTTTGTACAACATATTTATGTGAATCAGCCTTTTCCACATTAACTTACATAAAATCAAAATACCGTTCAACTTTAATAAACGTTGAAAATTTATTACGATCTGCACTAACTCAAATTGAACCTAGATTTAATTATTTGTGTAAAAATAAACAAACACATCCGTCACATTAATATTGTTTGATGTTAATAATATGTTTTTATTAAAAGAATTGTTACAAAAGTTTATTTTTTCTATTGAATAAATATATATATATATATATATATATATACATCCAAAATTCGATGCTCACCATTGGTATTTTGGAAACGGTAAGATTACAGGGTCGGTTAAATGGAACAATATGGAGGTATTTATCTTACCTCTTCAGACCTTCTCTTGTTTTTCCAAAGAAATGCGTTGCCTACTAGATATTGCAAAAAAGTGAAAATCGGCATTTTCTTTAAACTTGCGTAGAATCCACACTATTTATCCTATCAAAAATATGTAAATATAAAAGTTGTAGACATTTAGATATTGAATAATATGCGTCATTAAAATATTTTTTGCTTGCATCAGTAGCGAAATATGACCCAAAGTTGCATTTTTTAAATGGAAATGATAATTTATTTTTATACCAGTTGAATTACTTGATTTTTTTCCTTTTCAACGATATAAGGTTCGAGCTATTTATCTTGTGTACTTTAGAAGATATAAAGAAAAATCATTTTTGAGGCAGATTTATAATGTTACCAAGCAATAATAACAAAAACATAACGGGTGGATAACATCGTAAAACGAATGAGTTTTCCTATAAAAGATTCTCAATAGTGCGGCCATTGACTTCTAAACATTTTGTATAGCGTTTTCAATATTTATTCGGCAATTCATTAATTGACGGACGCTAACTGAATTAAAGGCCTGCATGACGCTCTGCTGCAAATCATTAACGTTCTCATAATTGACAACGTATACTAAATTTTTCATGTGTCCCCACAGGAAAAATCTAGTATGGACAAATCTGGTGATCGCGCAGGCCAACGTATGGGACCGTTTGTTCCAATCCAACGGTTTCCAAATCTTGCTGATAAATATTCAGTGACGATCCTGGAATTATGGGCCGGGGCGCCGTCTTGCTGAAACAAAATACTTCTTTCTTCTTGAATAGGTAGCTCGTCCAATGCATCTTCGACTTCGGCTTGCAGCAGTTGAAGATATCTAGTCGAATTAAGCGTTTGATTATAAATAAATGGACCTATCAAACGATTTCCCAAAATACCGCACCACACGTTAAATCCGAATCGTTCTTGGAAACGCGATTCTCGAACTATTTTCGGATTTTCATTATTCCAATAATGATAATTATGCCGATTGTAAATGCCGTTGTTTGTGAATCTACTTTCATCGCTCCAAAGAATTTTTTAGAAAAAATTATCGTTTGTAACTTCATCCAGGTACCATCTACAAAATGTAACTCTTCGAGCATAATCATTCTCTTTGATATGATGGCATATCATTGGCTTATAAGGATGAAATTTCTTCTTTTTAAAACATAATGTACTGAACTTCTTGCCATACCACTGTCATTCGAAATTTTTCTTACTGAAACGGAAGGCTCAACATTAACAGCGGCTAGAACAGCTATTTCAGCATCCTCATTGTCTTTTGATAGGTTGTAGGACGAATGGCGGTGAAGGATCCACCTTGTCGAAGATTTTGCTCGAGTCGGAAAACAAAGTTCTGTGAGGTTGCCTTCTTTCGGGGTATAAGTTGTGATATTCATTTGCTGCCGCAGTTGAATTACGATGGCATCTTATGTAGACAACAAACATGTCCGTTTTTCATGGTTTGAAAACTGCATCATCAATTTTGAATATGAATAGCTTACTACAACAACTACAAGTTCTGACACGATACTACTGTAACAATATTATTGACAGATTTGATGTGCAGTTGTTTGTTTCTTAAAAATTTGCAATCATGGATAGTGTGATGTGCTTTAAAATACATCTACAGATCTCAAAAACGATTTTTCTTTATATCTTCTAAAGTACACAAGATAAATAGCTCGAACCTTATATCGTTGAAAAGGAAAAAATCAAGTAATTCAACTGTATAAAAATAAATTATCATTTCCATTTAAAAAATGCAACTTTGGGTCATATTTCGCTACTGATGCAAGCAAAAAATATTTTAATGACGCATATTATTCAATATCTAAATGTCTACAACTTTTATATTTACATATTTTTGATAGGATAAATAGTGTGGATTCTACGCAAGTTTAAAGAAAATGCCGATTTTCACTTTTTGCAATATCTAGTAGGCAACGCATTTCTTTGGAAAAACAAGAGAAGGTCTGAAGAGGTAAGATAAATACCTCCATATTGTTCCATTTAACCGACCCTGTAACTCTTACCGTTTCCAAAATACCAATGGTGAGCATCGAATTTTGGACACACTGTATATATATATATATATATATATGTGAAATGAATGGGTACGTATTCTTTAATCCTTATTTTATTTACATTGTAAAATAGTGCGATATTACATCTACATCTACGGTTAATATATATTTCATTATATGGAGGAGGGGTAGTTTAAAATTTCCTAAGCTTGAAGGGGTCGCTATATAAAAAAGTTTAAGAAGCCCTGTGCTAGAACATAAATTCATTGAATATAAATATTTTTTTTTAAATTTAATTGAACATTTTATAAAAGTTTGCACTGAAAGTATACGTAACTTTGATTACAAAAAAGTTAATTAACCTATTGATTTGTATTTTACTTCAGGGCACAGAATGAACTTTCTAGAGTGTGTGTTCAAAAATTCATTACAATTGCGTTATTGGTTTTAAGATTATGGAGAAGTTATGGATCCATATTTTACCTTTAGAAATGCACTATAAGGACGTCCTCCCGGTAGGCACGTTCGTGTGAGAGTTTATTTGAAAATTGTTACGTCTTTTAATTGTATTTGGGATACTTGATATATTTTTGAAATGTTGTGAATGGGTATTTATCTGGCTAGCTAATGTATTCCTGTTTGTAGGAGTTTGTTTCTTATTTACACATTCTTTACACTGAAAAAAAAATAGTGTTTGAGATTTTAACAAATTGAAATTTGTTAGGCAAAATTTAGTTGCCATGACAAAATTTTTTGTAGATTGAAATAAAACATTTTGCATTTGTGACACACTCAAGTTTGATAGACAAGATTCGGTGAGCCTGACAAATTTATTTGTTCAGAACTATAATTCACATCAATTTCATTACTTCATAGGACAAAGTTTGTGGGCATTAACAATTTATGTGGATTGGTAAATTCAACTAATATATTTGCTAGAAATACTAACACTTTTTGTTAAAAACACAAATGTGATAATACGAAGTTATCTCACGGTAATAGATTTGCAAATCCAACAATTTTTTTACTTGGAATAACACCATTGATTATATATAGTAACACTAAGCATCATTGTATTATGATTGTACAAAGTCTTAACAATAACATTTTAGTTGAAGATACAAACATGATAAAGAAAAGATGATGTCATTCTTATGTTACCGTATGTGTATCTGCTGTAGTAGCATGCCCTTGGTATTTGTATAACTTGAGTCGCTTAGCTGAGCAATCATTTTTTTAACGGCTTTACTATTTCTTGTCTGGTCGTGCAATTAAATTTAGTTTGTCATTGTGAATTGGGATTGCAGTGGAAATTATGGATGTATCAAATACACTAAAGAATTGGGGAATGGAAGATTTAGTGAATGTGTTTGAGGGTAAGTAGTGTAAATTATTGAACTGTGGTAATGTCATTACTAGTCGTCCGAAGATGATTCTTATTATTTATTGAACTGAAACACTTGTAACGTTATTAATTTAATATAATAAACTGTTAGAGGGTTAAGATTTTACATATTTTAACTCGTAATTTTACTCCTCCAATTCATTAAAAATGGAACTATTTTATAAATAAAAAACTTTTCGTCTTTAAATCGCATTACCATAGTTACTACGCGATAATATAATTTATCCATAAAGCAAGGGTTACAAAATCATAGTAACTATGGTAATGAGCATTAAAGACTAAGAGTTTTCTAAACTGTCTCGAAAACCAAAAAACTTATACAAAATGTACTTATCATTATAGTATGCGGTAACTATTTCATTCTATAAATATTTTGTATTTAACATTTTGGTCCGAAATAATCAGGAAAGCCTATATTTACGGATGTTTAGTTTTACATGGGAATTGCCTAATACATGTCTCCATAAGAGGCAATGTAGGTTATGGCGTGGTGAATAGTATAAGTAGTTTTAATATTAATTAAGGTACCTATATTTGTTTGGTATATAAGACTATTTACAGAAAATGAAATTGATTTGCCGGCATTTAACATGCTTACTCCAAATGTGATCAAGGAATTAATTCCAAAGATAGGACCGCGTTTGAAATTTATTGAAAAATGGAATATATTTGTAGCTCCCGTCATCGAAACACCAAACACATCTGAAGTAGGTATATGTATTTACAGTTAATCCCAAAATAAATTGAGTTTGACGCATACTTTTCGGTTAGACATGTCAACATTTGATGTTTACTTATATTTGTTTTCAGAAATGTGGTTTTTATTGTAGTTTTTTTTATTTTAGAAAGCCCAATTGCACTACGTTTGTTAATTAAAATAATTATAGAATTTTATGTACTTGAAAAATTTTGGCTTCTAATAGTTATTTAAGTACCAATGACAAAAAAGGCACTTTTATAGGCGTGACTTTAGATAGCACTCTTGCAATACATATTAGATTTTTCCGTCGACCTAAAATTATCTCTTTTTTTTTTTTTATTTTTGGTTTTATTACAATATATCTTCCAGTATATTGAACCATAAAATACTTGAATTTTAACCATTTATTTTGAAAGATGGTCTAATTTCCATTTTTTAAATACAAATTAGTTATTTTTGACGTGCCTTCATTCAGAAACAAAACAATATCATTGTACAGACTCTACAATTTTGGTGATTTCAAAACAAAACAATTTTTGTTTTCTGTCAGTGTTTTTGGCCTGTTACTTGAACTGCTTGAACTAATATTAGTTGGAGATAAACATTGTCATTATCAAAGTATTAATTTATAATGTAATAATTTCTACTTCGAGGATAGAAACTGAATCGACGAAATCAGAATCGGATGTTTCGTTTATTTTCATTGATTCTAACAACTTATCTGAAGTCAGTGATTTTGATGAGTTGAATTTTATTCCACAAGAACAAGTAGTACTAGTACACACAGATGCAACCATTTCTCAATCTTCTAAAATAGGAGATAGAATAAAAAACATTTTGATGGGAACTTATAAGGGTGAAGGGATATTGAAAGTATACCATATTAAAAAATCGCTTGACCGCAGGATGCAAGACGTGATAGTGGAGATTTTAATATAAAATCTATTAAAAGATGACGTAAATGCAGGGTTAGTTCATTTTTTATTGCAATGTAGGCAGTTATAGTTTAAAACAACAAGTAATGTGTTTTGTTGCAAAACTTTATAATTCTCCCCTTCTTCCAAGATGCTATGTGCAGAATATCATTGATTTTGTAAAAGATTTTATAGAAAGTGAATTTCTTTTAATTTTAAAGAATTATGTTTTAAACGCTGTAAAGCTGATTCGGAACAATATGATAATATTCAAAATATGTTTGATAACCTTTTAACTCCATTTTAAAATATGAATTCCGAATACCTTAGATTTAAAGAATTTGAAAAGAGTAAAATTTAATTTGTCCAGTGCAATTAATTGTAGGACAAAAGACTGAAAAAACTAGAAAGAATGATATATTAAAACTTGAAACCAAAGAAGTTACTGCCCAATATATTTCTTTGAGATATGTGTTTAAAAAGCTTTTTGAAATTGAAAATTTATTTCCACAAGTACTTAACTATATAAATCAACTGAAAACCAACAAATGTGTTTCAAACATTGTCCAGTCACCTCATTTTACAGCTATTCTTAATAAATTAAATAAACGCGGTACTCTCTTACCGCTGCTATTATATTATGATGATAATGAAATAGGGAATCCTCTTGGATCCCAATCGGGAATCCATAAGTTAGGGGCTGTGTATGTAAGCGTATCTTGTTTTTCTCCAGAATCTTAAGCTTTGTTGGAAAATATATTCTTAGTCCTTATATTTCACACTGAAGACAGAAAGGAATTTGGAAATTTATCAATTTTTAGCCCTTTATTGAATGAATTAAAATTTCTGGAAGAAGAAGGAATAGATGTAGAAACCACAAATGGTACTGACAAGATTTACTTAGTTTTAACTTTAATATTGGGTGATAATTTAGGTTTGCATTCGATTTTAGGATATTCCGAGAACTTTAATGCCAGATTTAATTGCAGATTTTGTAAAATTGATAAAAGATCTTCACAAGTGTCTTGTATTGCCGACCCAACTTTAACTAGAAAGATAATTTCATATAATCACGACCTATCTATAAATGACGTATACCAGACTGGAATAAAATTGAATTGTGTTTTTAACGAATTGAAGTGTTTTCACGTTGTTACAAATTTTAGTGTAGATATGATGCACGATGTTTTTGAGAGTGTCTGTCACTATGATATGCTGCACATTTTAGCGTATTTGGTTGATTTAAAAAATATTTTTCAATTAACACAATAAATTCGAGAATGAAAATGTTTGATTTTAATGCTGAGTCCACTAATTTTCCACCTAAATTGCGCCGTGATTATAGAACAAAACACAAATTTTCAATGTCTGCATCCGAAATGCTTTGTTTTGTATGTTATTTTGGGTTATTTATAGGAGATTTAGTTCCAACCTATGATGATGTTTGGTCATTTTATTTAATTTTACGAGAAATAATTTCAATAATTACAGCCGCTGTAATTGAAGATTCCTACATTTTGAAACTTGAAGTTTTAATTAAAGAACATCATACACAATACCAAATATTATTCAAAGACTCTTTAAAACCTACACATCATCATTTAGTACATTACCCCTTAATAATAAGAGAAATTGGACCTTTGGCCAATATATCTTCAATGAGATATGAATCGAAACACAAATGACAGCAGCTGTTACGTGCTCTAGAAAAAATATATCAAAATCACTTGCTCTTAAGCACCAATTAAAATTAAGTTTCCGATTTTTAAGTCAAAAAAATTGACCCGTGATCTTATAATAGGCCCTGGAAAATTTAATTCCTATTCAGACATGCTAGACAATTATCCTGCTGTCAATGACATAATACCATCTGAGTTTTTTGGTGGATTTATACATATGTGGGTCAAATTTTGTAATGTACATTACAAACCATCGCTTGTTATAGTTGTTGGATTTGAGAATTTGTTACCTTCATTTGGTGTAATAGAAACAATTATCATTAACAATGATTGTAAAGACATCGGTTTTCTATATAATCAAATCAAAGTGCAAACTTTTAATGAACATTTATTTGCATATGAAGTTGAAAAACTCAAACTTTGAAATTTCTCAATTTCAAAGATTTATTCACACCTGCTGTGCCTGTTATATTTTGTATTATGAGGGATGGAAAATCGTACATTTCATTAAAAAGTGTTATATAACCTTTTTCATAATAACTTAAAAAGTTCACACTTAGTTAAGGTCTTAAGTTTCTTTGTATTCAAATGTTTTTATAATACATTATTTTGTATTTTGATCGATCGTATGAATTTTGTCAATCCCTGTAAAGATGTGATATTCCTAAGCAATCGTGACAATGTAAAAAAAGTTCGATGGTGAAATACATAGTAAGTAGGTCTAGAAACATCCTGTACAAGTTTTTAACTAGCGAACATTGTTTCTAAAACTAAAGTTTGATCAACTGTAATTTGTAACCACCTAAAAGAACAACAAACTGTAAGTTCAACACACTCGGGTTTGTAACAGCAACAAAATGGCTTATAAGAACAACACTCTCTTGTTTGTAATAGCAACAAAAGGTTTGTGAGAGTGGCACACTCTTGTTTGTAACTGCAACAAAATATTTTTCAGATCAACAAGTTTTTGTTTGTAACAGTAACACGTTTTGTTTGTAATAGCAACAAGAGATTAGTGAAAGCAACATACTCTTGATTATAACACCAACACAAATATTTGTAAAAGCAACACATTCTGTTTGTAACAGCAACAAAAAGGTTTGTAAGAGCAACATGCTGTTGTTTGTAACAGCAACGAAAATATTTGTACGGGCAACACACTTTGTTTGTAAGAGGAATACGCTTTTTTGTAATAGCAACAAAAGTTTAGTGAAAGCAACACAGTCTTGTTTGTAACAGTAACAAAGTATGTTTGCAAGAACAACGAACTACGATTGCTAACAGTAATAAACAATATTTGCGACTAAAACAAAAGATATTGTATTCGTGACATATAATTTTTTGTTAATGACATTTACAACATTTGTTTTTCGAACAAAATCTTAACTGTAAGGTCAACATATGTTTGCTTGTTTACCATAAGAAATTAATAGTTGCTTGTTGATTTAACTAACACAAATTTGTTGAGGCTATAGCTACTAACAAAATTTGTTGCAGATAATAATTTTTTTATTCGTTTGACAAATCAGTTTTAATAGTGTAAGTTTAGCTTACGACAACTGCAGTTTTCTAAATTTTTAATGTGATTTAATAGACTGGAAACACCATTATGTTTAGATTTGTTAGAGCGTAATCTACTCTTTGTTATATATACTCCGCACAATATGTTAATTAATCAAGCTTTGGATATGTGTAAATGCAATATCGGTTTGCGATCTATAAAATTTTGATGTCTTTTGGAATATTAAAATTTAACTACAAAAAAAATTCTCTATCTGTGGAGTTCTTAAAAAAATCCCGATTTACTTTATTCCTTTCAGAAGCATTTTTACTTTATTTTTATGATAACAAACCTTTAAGTGTTTATACTAATTTAAGAATATTATGTATATTTCATCTTGGCATTACAAAATAAAAAATCAGAAACTGGAATTTTGGAATATTTCAACGAAAGTGTATTCAAGGCATAGCAGTTATATCTATAGATCGTATGCTCTACACGAAGAACCAACTTCAAGATTTAGAAGACAATTTGCAATTACTTTTTAAGAACGAGATCAAAACCGTATTAACAATGAGAAATGTTGTGGTACGTGATCGGCACATAAAGAACTATTACACCTTAACGCTGCTAAGATAAAATTAAACCAACAATGCTATCAATAAGAATAGAACATTTTATTCTTATCGGCAATGAGTGAATATTAATTTATTGTTTTATCAGTTTTACACAAATACACCAAAACACGTCCACTTTCTAAACACACCTCTCTATTATTGTTGCCAAATTTATCAATTTGATATAAATTGTAAGTTTAGTTGCCTAAACTATAAAAAAATGGGATGTCCGTTTATTTAATTTGCAAATCGTACGTTAAACTAACACAATCACATGAAACATTAAATTAAAATTAATTTAATTTTCTTCTATAATGTAAGCTCTGCCTATTTGTACTTTTGCTTAATAACATGAATATAATTTATGAGCTGCTTAATTTACTGTTTATGATGCATGCTTTAAAATTACGAAAATTTTATTCGCGATTTTTTTACTCCGTTTTTAGCACAAATGTGTCAAACGCAAGTACACGTAATTATAGTATAACATCACGAACACTACAATGTAAACTTTAATTTTTTGTGTTGTGAGATGTAAACATAACACCCTCGCGGCATGATGTGACTCAAATAATAATTTTTTGCTTTTGCAAGTAACTAAACGAAAAGTTACATAGCAGTAATAAAGAAGACTGTTTTATTATTCTAATAGTTCAGCTGTTGTTCCAATTAAACTTGAAATTTTGTACCTCAACTTGATAATGTCAATTTCTAATATATTTATGAGAAAATAATTATGGTGAATTTTTAAGAATACTTATAATTCAACTCGATTGCGATTTAATAAGGTAGTGAATAATCAGGGTCTCCCTAGAATTGAGTAGTTTCTTTTTTTAAGAATTCGAAATGAAAATCTTTTATGACAGAGTATTATATGTCAGAAGCGGTAAAGTTCGGATTAACCGCGATTCTGTTATACACAGACCTCCTTTCCATTATCAATGCGGAAAATCAGAGTATTATTCTTTACCCCATATGAGTTTAGTGGAAATATTCAACCCGTTTCCTATAAAGCAATATGTTTAAATTAGCGCTTTTAATTGGTAGTATAATACAAAAATGGAGTCAAAGTTTATTTCTGGAACGTAGGTATGTAGTTTGAACTATTACCATCCAGTGCATTAAAGCATAAACAAAATGCAAATTTTTAGTAAAAAGGTAAACAAACACTTTAGGATACTTTATTAAAATTGCTTATTTGGTATCCGAACAGCTTCGCATATAATTTCTTTTATGGCGCAATTTGGTTTACATAAAACTTTGCATTTGTTAGGATTAGCTATGTTGACTATATATTACAATAGCTAATTTCTACTTTAACACTTTCAACTACATAAAAAGTAATTATTTTTATTTCAACACTTACCTATTAATAAGAATTTTTAGTGTGGAATAGATAAATTTTAATCTTCTACAGCATCCTGTTAAAATCAATTTTCTTAATTTTGGTCTGTTTAGAAGTTTTTCGCATATTTTTACTTGGTTGTGATCAAGTTCAGTTGCTGCTATACAATTTTCTTCACCTTCAATAGTGATGATAAAGCCCATTTCTTTAATTCCGATTTTAAAATCTCTTGATAATATTGTTTAATAAATTTCCATCTTTTGTGGATATACAATATGTCCCCTGAGTTGGAATCATATGAAAAACTTTTTTATTATTAATTTTAGGAAAAAAAGTTATTCTTTATAAAAAGTTTTGCATGTTCTAAAATCTAAAATACAGTCATCAAATATCAAATTTTTTTAGTCGTATACGAGGTTTGTCAAAAAATATGAATTTTACTCAAGAGTAAAGTACCTTTAAATTTAACAATATTGGAAAATGTTATTAAAAAAAGTTGAGCAGAATTAAAAACTACGTTTAAATATGCAATTGCAACCATTTACATTGATAACATTATTATATTTATTGAACATTTTTGAAAAATAAAAGTTCAACACCCTGTAGAATTAAAATGACTCACAGCATCGTAAAAGTATATTATAATATTTTAGTCAAATTATCATAAATAATAATAAATAATCACAAGAGATAAATGTTCATTCAAAATAGAAATATTAAAAAACAAAATAAACTTAATTTTTAATGTAAATGGATGTAATTGCATATTTGAACGTAGTTTTTATTTCTGATCAACTTTTTTGATAAGATTTTCCGATATTGTAAAAATTTAAAGGTACTTTACTCTTGAGTAAAATTCATATTTTTGACAAACCTCGTATACGACTGAAAAAATTGATAATTGATGACTGTATTTTTAGATTTTAAACATGCAGAACTTTTTATAAAGAATAACTTTTTTTCTAAAATTAATAATAAAAAGTTTTTCATATGATTCCAACTTAGGGGGACATATTGTATACAGGGTGTCTCAACGATAGCTTGTTAGACAAACAATGAGAACTAAAAACCGATTCAGCTAAAAACTTGTAACTTTATACAAATAGATATGGCCTACTTAGGTACTGAAAATATTTTCATAACGTATACCAACTGTGTTATTTTAAAAAAAATACCCAAATTATTATTTTATTTTCGGTTTTCGCATAAAATTTCTGTCTTCTACTACCAGGCTTGGCGTACGTATCTCTTACCATTATTAAAAAAAATAATAATTTCAGAGCAACGAAAATTAATATTTCATGAAACATAAAAGGCAGATAAGTGAAACTTGTACAACGGTTAGACAAGGTATTGGATTGTTTTCAGTATTAGACATTTTTAAAATTTATTTTAGGGGGAGGTCCGGTAGTTATGAAAACTAAAATTGTCAAAGAGTCATTGCATATTTTAAACCGCATAATTTCCAAAATAAAATACAAACACAATCGGGTTAAACCAGAGAACACCGACAGTTAAAAATTTTAGTACTCTAATTAAAACAAGTTTAACGTAAACCCTGATAAAATTACTGACATTATCACAGACTAAATTTTTGTAGTAGTTATAATAACGTAAGCGTAGGTAACGCGACGTAGAATAATTAGTTTTATACAGGATGGTGCTTTTGAAAACGGGTCATAGGTTAATAGTTTGGTATCAAAATAAAGTACAGTGTAGTAGGTTTTCACCATAAAAACTTTCTCTTCGTTCGAATAAACCATTTTCAAATGAAACCTGAATTGTTATGACTTTTATTAATGATTGTCAAAAAATACGAAAACCATTTTTGTCACTTGAAAGGGCAGGCAGGAATTTAAAAAAACCAGTTCACAATGCTATATCCCTATGACCCGTTTTCAAACGAATCACGGTGTATACGTGGCGTGCGCATAGTAATTAGCGTGGCAAACTCTTTATGCGTAAGCCAATAGCGTTGCTAACGCGGAGTGCGCAATGTAATTATTGTTGATAATTAACATGTGACAGTAGTTAGCATTTATAGCGCGACGTTTACAGAGCGACGAGTAGGAGTTGATGTTTTTGCGCGTAAAAAAAACTAAAATGATGATACCTGAAGGTAAGCAGAAGTTGTTGACGATGATTCATGACCGGAGAAGCGGACAACGAGTAAGGTTTGACCGACTAAGAATGGTAAATCTGTTTTGGTCTAAACCCAAGTTCTCGTGTTAATCGAATAGTTGACCTTGAACCCGACAACGTTGTAGGGAACGGCAGCGTTGCGATAAAAGGATATAGCTCTTACGACTCTTTGAAATTAGCTCTTAATGCTGAGCATAGTAATTTTAACCCTAAAGTACGTCTAAAACAAAAAGAAAAGAAATATCGGTGATTACGCCGCTACAGGTAGGTTTAAAGGAAAAACTTACGGTAGTCGAAAAAAAAATTAAAAATTTTCTTCAAGATACGTCAATCGTACCAGAGATCGGTTCAACAAAGCGTTACATCCTAAAATAAATAACCGATTAATGCTGATGCAAAGGAAAATGTCGGATTAAAGTACTTGCACGTTCCAGATGACGAAAAGCAGAAACGGCAAAACGACCAGCACGAGTGCGAACAAGTAAATGAATAGTCTACTTTCTCTCCCGGAAACAAACATGGCGTTGAATAAATAAGTAGAAAATTCGAGCTGCCACCTATTGGCGCTTAGAGAAAACAAAAGAAGAAACCTGCTGTGCATTAATACAAATCAATCCTGTAACAAGCTGGTACTCTAAGCGATGTAAATCAAGAGAAGTTTCTTTTTGTAGAAATTCTACTCCACTTTAGGCATAAATCCAAAACTAACAAAGTTCAAAATTCAAAATTAAAAATTTTAAGCTCAGTCATTTAGATATAATTTGAAAAAATACGCAGTCATGATTTCGTATTTATGAGATAGTAGCTTCGTTAGGAATAGTTTGGTGACATAATACTAGGATCAAAAAGTAAGGTAAAATTGTTTATAAACTGTAAATTCTTTATTTATTCATGCAAATTAATTTCATCCCAGCGCCAGCTATACGTCAGTTAAATAAATGAACTTGGACATATTAGGTAGTGCATGTCAAACTGGTTAAACAGCCAGGCTTATTTAAAATCAGTAGAAATAATTTTGTTTGTTTTTTACTTTTTGATGATGATCGTCGGCCAAAAAGTATTATACCTACAAATTTCGTGTGTAAAGTGATTTTCCACACTCTAATGTAATAGTTATTTAAGAACCAAGTTCGGGAAGAATTTTTTCTTACATGAGCGCATTTAAAGCATCGAGCAAACAAAGTGAGCGAGTGCTTTAATAGCGCGAATGCTAGAATAATCTTCCCGCAAGAGGTTTGTACAATATTTTTTGTATTAAGCAAATATTCCGTTAATAAATATTAGCAACTATTTTACATTAATGTCAAATTTTAATATAGTTAGCAGAGTTGCAGTAATTTACATAACGGATAGATGGCACTATAAATTTTTAATAACTTTGTGTAGATTTTTTAAGGTTAATTCTAGTTTTCATTAACAAAAATCATTGGGAAAATCATTTTAGCAACTAAAATTATATTTGGATTACGATGTTATTATTTCAATGTCTGTGAATGCCAGTGTTTTTTGTAATTTTTCCCGAACTGATACGGGAAAAATAGCTTCCTAATTGGCTACACACTTGGATCAAATGTCATTTCTCAAGCGGCGAGTACAAAATAGTTATTTACATACCGAGTTCGGGAAGTAGAATTTTCTGCATGAGCGCATTTGAAGCAAGAGCGAACGGAGTGATAGTCATAATTTTTTGTAACGAGCAAATATTTCTTAAAAAATTAATATAATTGACAGCTTAAATCTTGAATTCATAGATGGCACCGTAAATTTTTAATAACTTTTAATTGCTTTTGTACTTTTTCTATGTGTTTTATTTTAAAAAAATACTGGGAAAAGCGTTTTTTACAACTAAAAATTCAAATTACAATGTACTATTATTGTTTAAAAGTCTAAATGTACCAATGCTTTTTGTCCGTTTTCCGGGCACCAGTGCGTGGAAGTAAATGTTCCTGATTGGCTATACGCTTATGTAAAACTTCACTTCTCAGTAGGCGAGTACAAAAATAACTATAATAATCGTTGAAGCAAATGCTAAGTTTTTATGAAGACAAATTGGAAATTTTCTCGGAAAGACGTAAAATATTCACTTTTTAGACTTTGACTGTTTAGCAGTAGCATATTCAAACTAGCCCACTTGGTTATCTAGATCCGATCTCGCGACTGTGTTAATCGGGCAAGCCGGAGATCTGACGCATTTAAAGTTTGAGAACAGGTTGAGGTCGTTTTGACCTAAATTCGCTCTAATCATTAGCTTTACCGCATGAGACTCTCTCAATGCGAGCGCCAGCTATCCTGAGAGAAACTTGGTAGATACACAATTAGTGAATATTATTTTCTGGGTTGATTTTAAAGCTTAGCTTTTGAATCGACAAACGTAAAGAGCGAAATGAAATTTAAATGATTCACAAATCAGAACAGCCTACCGTTCATCTAATAATCTTGCGACTTTGAAATGAGCTGCTTTCAGTTAAGATATTTCAATCAACAACAGTGTCAACCAAAACGTTGCTATTGGGATTATAAACAAAGTTTGCCCAAATCTTAAGTATTTGCTCTAAGTTCACAATCTTCCTTGTCTATAAAGAAACATTATTTTCCTTTTTAAAGTATTACAAGCAAATTGAACAGCTTTACCTATCTGATTCTCTCTCTCTATTCGCATTTGGTAAAATATCTTTGTAGGAACTATAATAAGGTAAGGGATCATAATGGATTGTTAGTAGGCAAGTACTCTAGCCCCATTAAACCTTCTTTGATAGCAGTTTTGTGGTTAACTGTTATGTCGACTGCTATGTCACTTTAACTATTAAATTTGTTTGTTGCCAGTTAAAGCCAACCAAAACTTTTGGACATGAAAAGTTTCTATTTTTATACTATGAGATAAATCTGTCGTTCACGGAGTATGTTCATTATAACAACTATTGGTTGATTTCTTTTGTGAAATTTATACAGTGCGGTAGAATAAGTGTCCCCAACCCCTATTAACTATCCTATTTTTATATCCTAATACAAAAGCTAAAGCACCAATTAAATATATTTTATAAATAATAAACACCAATACATTAAATGGATCTATCATTCGTTTATAAAATTAAATTTCCTTTCAATTGAAGTAGCACAAGTCACAATTGACGTGTTTTGGCCTTTTATAAAAGGAATAATAACTCGAAAAATTAATTTATTTGTTACTTATGCCAGTCACTATATAGAGTGTTGAAGTTAAAAAAAAATGAATTTTTTAATTTTAGAAAACGATTTTTAAAACTTACAATAAATTTTATAATAAATAACAATATAATATAATAATAACGAAAAGATTTTTTTTAAAGAGAAAACCCCTCTGCACTTCCCCCAACGCCCTCCTTGTTACAGATATGAATAAATTCTCTACACCAGATTATTAGTAGTAATTTATTATAACATTTTGCCAAAATTCGTTTCGAAAAAACCGTTCTCAAAAATCAAAAAATTATTTTTTTTTATCTTTAACACTCTGTATATCAAAAGCGAGGCCAGACTTTTCGTCATAATTTAACGTCCGGAACACCCACTAGGAATTATGACATCAAATTTAGAGGTACCCTGTATAATTTTCTTCAATGGTTTAATAGCTTAGTACGCATTCATTAAGACGGCGCTATTATAGGATGACGTTCGACGTTAGAGTAATGTAAGTTTTAGCTCTTGAAAGATGATGAAGGTCAGAAATACAGAAAAAAAACTAAATATTTGTTCATTTTCCACGTTCAGTGGTCTGTCAGTATTTTTAACTTCGTGATACAATCTCTTAAGAGTTTGATGCATGGTGTGAGGTCGGCTTTATATGTTTTTTATGCAACAAACATCCTATCGATTAGAAGGAATACCTTCGATGTGTTAAGATTGATTTAGAGTTTATGAGCTACATAAAACTTTTTGAAATTGGGAAACAATAATTATTTATTACCACTTTCTTTGTAATTCAGAAGGTTTATAATCTGGAAAAATAACTAATTGGTCACTAAGTATGCAAATCGTTATCTGTATTTTTTAATGTTTAGTATATAATTTACCGTTTATTATTAAAAGTTTATTTAGAAAGGAGACTGCAGTTAACTTAAACACATAAGGGCAATTGACTGATAAAATTGGACTGCAAATTATGATGATGTTAATGTTTGATCTTTCTTTGTAAAATCACATTTACAACAACCCTTATCTTAACAAATATTGTACAGGTGTTATTTTAATATCTGCATAATCACAAAAAAGATGTTTTTTTAACTTCCTGTTTAAACCGAAAAGGTATTGAAATAGCTTTTTAACAACTCCAAAATTCAGTTTACTCTCAAAAAGTTTAAGCACAATTTACGAGCTTTATCTATATATCCCCTGTTTTTCTGTGATACTGTTGTGTTCAATAAACGATGCGTTTGTCACTTTAGTGTAACATTTATAAAGGGAATACTTTAATATATCTGCATTTTTTTATATAAAGGTTATATTTTGTCTTAATTCTATCGAATTCTCATATTTCTATTGGTTTTGAATTTATAGCGTAATGAAAAAATTGTATTGTATGGAATTTTATTAGAAGTAAAATGTTAAACTGAATTACGTTACTGAAGTAGAAAAATAACATTCAAATAATTACGAAGTATCCAAAGTAATGTAAAATATCTCAGACATAATAAAGAATAACGTTTTTTAAATGCATCTTTATGTAGAAATTGTTTATGTTATTATTTAGTGATGGAAATGAAATTGTCAAATTTTTTTTGTGAAATAAAAATGATTTTATTTGTAAAAAATGATTAAATTTACACCGTAACATCTGAATTACATTGTTTTAAGCAGAAGATACCCACTTTTAGGATTAATGTTTTTACAGTTAAATAACAAATTATTTTTGATGAACTGTTTTAATTATAGAATTCGGTATAAGCTTACACTTTATCTTTTTGTATACTTTTAGTAGGATGTACAAGGATTCATATATACTTTTTAGTCTTTATATTAACTAGTGTATTAAAACGTAAACAAGAAGGTTCGTATACTGTAGTAACTAAGCCTTCTTTTATAGTTTGTTATAAGCTTAACGGTTTTGTGTTCTTTACCTACTTGCTTACTGATTTTGAGCTGTAGTTTTAGAGCTTAGTCTAAATCATATTAATAGGTATTAAATACATTAGTACAGAATTTCGGTATTATTTTTTGTATTGTTCATTTATTTTGTTTTTAAGTGAATTTAACTAAAGTTGTTATTATAACCAGCCTTTATAAACATATTTTTGGTAATCAAAATCAATCTTGAAACAAATGTATTTAGAATTAATTAATTACTGAATTTAAATACTGAATTAATTATTAAATCTGCTAAATTCTTTTATGAATAACTAGCTGATTAGACAAACTTTGTTTTAGATAAAATAAATTTTTGATTGAATTAATTTGAGCATTTACAATCCACCCGAATTTGTAAATGTATACTGTTTCGTTCTAAAAATCAATAAAGAATGATAAAACGCCACCAGTTAAGAATTTTTCGACTTTTCGTTTTTCCTAAATCTTCACGTAGCAATTACGTATGTAGAAACCCGCAGAACCGTGTATCCAATTTGGTGCAGTCGTTTTTAAGTTGTAAGCGTCTGTTGAGTTTAACTTCATCTTTTTTGCTATAAAGGGTCCTTTTTCCTAGCGGCTTAGCCCTTTGGAGATAGGCAAATATAGTTTAAACTAAACATACTTAGTTTAAAGATATCTACTTTGTAAAATTATTTTAACAATACAGAGCGTTCCATTTTTATGTGATGGCAAAAAACACGGTTTTTTATAATGGAACGCCCTGTATCTTTTAAGGTGTTCTGACGTAGTTTATTACCCTCTACATTGAATTTTAATTTTTTTTAATTACCTGTCAATATAACTGTTTTTCTGAAAACAAAAAAATTTAAATAGTTATAAATTTAAATTTTGTGTTACACGGTGTTCACAAAAAACATGTCAATTTTTCAAAATTCAAACAGCAAAAGTCTTTTTTAAAATGAAATAAAGCTTGTTTCATTTCGTTATAAGATTTTTCCTTTTAATTTTTACTAAATGTATCCTATAGCTAAACCCCATAGTTTTGAAGATATTTTATAGTTAAGAAAAACAATTTTAATTACATTTATATTCACCCAAGAGAGCAATGGCGATGATTTAGTGTCAATTTGGGGCTTGGATAACTTAAGGATTTTTTGATTAAGTACTTATTTACCCAACAAAATAATCGAATACATAAAAAAACTGTAAAAAAAAACAAAATTGAAGAAATAACTACAACAAGTGTGTTCCAAATGTCTTTCATTTTTATTAAAACATCAATTGATTCGCTCTTGAAAAGTCATTTCCACTCTCTTTAACATTTGAGGTGAAACGCTTGCAAACGAGTCCTCTAGTCTTTGCTGGATATTTATTGGTGTTGTTGATGGATCGTTATACATCATTTCTTTTACATATCCCTACAAAAATGTTTAATTTTGTCAGATCAAGTGATCTAGTTACATGGTGGGTCTATTCCTGCCAATCCAGTGATTCGAAAGATTTCATCGAGATATGGTCTTGCAAAGAATGTGAAGAAGCAAAATTTTTTTGAACGCCGGCATGTGGCATCTACTAGTATGCAATTTATTTTCCACCAACGGCCTTTTTCGGTGTAAAAATATAATACAATAGGTGTTGCAAAAATTATCGTAATTAAAATTGGTTTTTCTCTTAAATATCTCAAAATCTACGGAGTTTAGGCATAAGTAAAAATCAAAGAGAAGAAAAAATGCTATCTTATGGTCTTATGGCAAAATAAAACAAATGTCATTTCATTTAAAAAAAATTAGTTACGTCCTTTTGAGTTTTAAGAAATTTGCATTGTTTTAGAACATCCCATAGCACACAATCTAAATTTCTAATTATTAAAATATTGATCTTCATTGGGTCTATCGTCGGTGCTAAAATTAGTTTAAGAAATTTTCAAAAAAGTCGCTATGATTTTTTAAAGTGAAGCTTCTTACAGAATTTTTTTCAAAAAAACAATTATAAGTTGGCAACCCTGGCAGCAAATCAAAAATAATTAAACGGCTATGTACAGAGTGTTCCATTAAAAAAAACATATTATTGGCACCCCGTAAAAATGGGACATCCTGTATCGTTAAAAATAATTTTTCTAAGTGATCTTTATAAACCAATTATGTTTAGTATAAACTTTTTTTACTTATCTCCAATAGACTAGCCTCTAGGAAAGAACGACGTACTAATCCAGGATATTGTATATGACGATGTGATGTTTTGAGGGGTGATAGTAAGACCGTTATGCCTGGGCCATGTTAGAATAATATCGTGTATTCTAAATTTAAGAAACAATAAATAAACTCCTTGTTCATCGTCAAGTTCTTGTAAGAGTTTATTATTCATTTAATTCTTTGGATTTGATAGCTTAAACATTAATTTGTTAGTAAATTAACAGACGATGGGCTTTATCCATATAAAATAATTTGGCAATAAAAAAACCTACAGTGAATGACATCCAATTTTACACAGAAATACGACTAGAGTTTGGTCAAGATTTTGAAGAGGTCAAATGTAGGTTTTTTTGTTAAGTTTCTGTAAGCTTTTACTAACGTTGTAAAGGGGACTTATGTTTCTTTAGTATTTGTTTAAATTGTCATATCTAAAGTTTAGAATGTTTGATTCATACTTTACTACACATGAATTTATTGAAGTGTCATTATACAGCGTGGTCAATTAGTGCGAGAAAGGTGGATATCTCGGAAAATATTGAGGTTAGAAAAAAACTTTTGCAATGAAATTGTAGGTATCTAACTTTTACGAATTTTTGCGGATTTTTGAGTAAGAGTTAGATACCTACAATCTTATCATTAGAAAGCTTATGAGATTCTACGAAGTTCAATTTAAATAACTGATTACTCAAAACTAAACGAGGTTGGAAAGGTAAACAACCAGCTGTAGTTAGCACAGGTAATGCATATTAAAGCTGCGAAATTGCAGTTGGATAAATTCCAGAATAACTGAGTTTATTTAATTTTTTCGAAATGTTTATTTTTCCGAAAAAAGTGAAATAATGCAAAAATCCTCCATTTTAGACACTATGTATAACGCATAAAAAATTTCCTAAGGAATCCAAATTTGTAAAAAATATGGGTGGTTCTATTTAAAAAAACATAATTTTGGTATGTCGCACTTTTATGGAACACTCTGTATAAACAAAAATAATTTTAAAATGTGAGCTACACATTGATTTGCACAACTTTCATTGCAAAAGTTTTTTTCTAACCCCAATATTTTTCGAGATATCCACCTTCGTTGCACTAATTGACCATCCTATATACTTATTTTGTACATTCATTACAGTAAAAAAAGATAATACACTTTACAAAAGTTTTAAATATAAAACCAAGTAGGTTTGTATCAGATAATAGGCACCAAGCGATGATTTTTGCCGATTTAATATTGCCGCAAGACGTAAAAATTTTCTACACTAAAATTAGTACCGTTCACGATTAAACGAATTTAGTACAATCAGTTTTTTTCAAATTTTATCTAGCAGCTGCCACTGCTAATTGAAGAACCGCTCGGTCAATGTCTTCAACTTAATCTTCACCTGACATTGCAGTAACTGTATTAGACGTCATCTGGGGTGAATGCACTACGGCACACAAACATTCTCTTGAGGTGTTGAACAGAACACTCAAAAATATAAAAAAAACAACGACAAACTATTCGGCGACACTGTGTTACTCCGTTCACGTCATTTCAGACAAGCTCTTCCCGTCATCTCAAGTTCAACGTACGCTGATAAGATCAACGATTGCTTGAAATCATCGTCACTATGGCATAATGTTGAAAAAGTCCAGCGCATCCAAATGCTACAAGAACCATCCGCCAACACATTTTCGAACCAATTGTTCAATCGGCAATGGAGAAGTTGCCGTCTATAAAAATACTGAATGCATAAAATTGCTCACTAATTTTTGCACAATCGTTGATTCGAAAATGCTTTCCTTGACCATAATTTTGCAATGTACGCAAACAATACGTAAATCATGTGTGGCTGGCCGAATGAGCCATTTTAGCAGCATAAAATGTGGACGTCGACAATTTAAATTTTAAGATGCAGCAGTCGTTGCCAGGCGATTGGGCATCATACAAATTGATTGATACAGTTTGCCATGCCAATGGTGCTGTACATTATCCAACAGAGTTTTTAAACTCACTGGATTTGCCTGGCATATCATCTTTTACTACTGAAAGTTGAATCTCTGGTTATTATATATCGAAATTTGAACCCTCTACGGCTGTGCAATGGCACCCAATTTATCGTTAAAAAATTGATTAAAAACATTATCAAAATTATCATTTAAATGGTAAATTTCAAGCCAAAAATGTTTTGCTGACATGCCTAACGTTAGCGTATTGGATATTTGAAGAGTGTTTTTTTAACTTCATCTCCACGAAAGGAATTAACATTGCCGTCAATCTAATATCCGTATTGGAGGAATTTTATATTTTGAAATCCTATTGTCAATCTTTGTTTTGCAGTTTTTACCACTACATTTATTGTTTTTTAAAGAGAACGTTTTGTTTGGCATCGCAAGGTAAAAAGTCCGGTTTCGTGAGCATTGTAGACATTTTTTGGTGAATACTCCTTCAATATTACTGCGAGCTTTGCTTTCCAAGCTTCAACAGTGTCCAAATTAATATCAGCTGACTACCCGCAAATTGTTTTAAATGCTATATTATGTCTCTGACAAAATTTCTCAAGCCACCCATTTGAAGCTTTAAAATCCGTCATTTTTAAATTTTCCGCAACTTCTCTTTTATATACGGTCCAGATATAGGGATATTTTTATTCCTAGCTTTACAAAACCAATTGTAAACTACTCGATCAATTTCTAAACCTTTAGTTTTACGAAATTTTTTCTTCTGCTCTGTATTGGAACCTTCTTCATATAGCTTTTTTAAATCACATTTGTTTTTTAAAATATCGTTAACTTGTGTTTTTCCAACGCTAAATTTTTCAGCCAACTCTCTAGTACTGGTATTGAACTTTTCACTTTCCACAATTATATCAATTTTATCTTTAAGAGACAAACATTTTCTTTTTAGCGACATTGTAATTTTTCTGTACGTCTATATGTAACAGCACTCTTGAACATACTAACTCAAACTATGTACGGAAAATACTATTTTGGGGTGTGCTTAATGAGCTTTTTAATTGCACTTTCTCTGTAAATTGTAAACCGAACAAATTCTTTAAATCCGTTCTTAAATACGGTAATTACCTAATCCTCACACAATGAAACAATTATATATTATGCACAACTTGAACGCTAAGCTGTTGTCTAATAATGACCTTACTTAAGAATGGCCAGAAATGGGAGGTAGAATTACATGTATTTTTCTAAGACAGTTTACAAATAAGTGGCCGTGGCCGTAATTGAGAGGTGGTTGCTATTAGGACGGTCACTAATATGGATATTTCCCTATAATTGGTTTTTGACTTGGAAAACTTGGCCGGTTTTAGAGGTGGCCGCTTTTAAGGGGTAGCCGAAAATAGAGGTTTTACTGTATCATATAATATACATCTTCAATTAATGTAATGTAATAAATAATAGCTACTTGAGAGAAAATATGTTGTTTTTCTTTCGACTGCACAGGGTTAGCCCCCCCTACGTAGAAAATGCGGTTACTTTCGGTACCTTCGTCGAAAATTGGGGAAAGAAATTGAATTTGCGATAAAGATGTCTGCTTTTTTACGATATTTACTGCTTATGCAACAACAACCAAACTAATACTGTAACGAAAGCAAAAAGATTTAATTAAACCTTTTTTTTTTCTTAAGAAGGGTTATGTTCAATAGTAACAAATGATCTAAATTATTTATACTTATGAATTCATAATTTTTGATGCAAGTTCTTACGAATAGCTTAACATTATTTAATTTTAGCTTTACAAAATATAGACAAGTTTTAGGTAAGAATAAGAAATTATAGAATTTAATACAATTTTTGATATCTTAGGCTGTTTTTTGTTTGTAAAAAATTTAGAATAATCCGAAAATAAACAATATTGAAATGTAATATGATTGACATAAAATAAACATTATCAATAGATGTTGACTCTCATCACATAATTTTATTTCACGGGTACAATGACGAATGTGCCTAAACAACCGAAGATCAGACTTGTAGAAGCCTTGTGTGCAAGTTCGTCATTTTGTGTAAAAAACGACGATTTATTTTAATTTAAATAGTATCTTCTTTGTCAAACTGCGCTTTTCTATAAATAAATAAGTAAAAGAAGAGCTAAAGTATTTTTTATCATTTTATTCCCAAAAATCAAATATAGAAATTTTACAAGTAGAAATAATTGTGAAAGTTATACAACTTTCTTTTCATGTAAACTTAATTGGAATCACTTTAAATACAATTAATGGTTGACTTGTCGCTCTTTTAAATAAATATTTATGAAGTGTTGGAGATATATTTATAGGCACTAAACATTTGTGAAATAGTACTTTTCTTATTGATTCAAAATATAAACTTTCATGCCTCATTGAAGATTTAAATTTGTTAGAGGCTTAGTGGCGAAGGCGTATTATTACATCCTGGATTCATTTTACAAAGTCGTTATTAGTAAAATTTATGTCAGTTTGCAATCTAGCGTGTTATTAGAACTTTACTGTAAGGATAGAGGAAAGAGGAAAAACGGAAGAAATTTCTGTCACCAATTTTCATAATGAATTGTACGCCAGATACCCATCATCATAATAATTATCTTTGATAGCTAAGCATTCCTATACGATATTAAATGCTGTATTAATATTCCATTCTTATTATTATTGGAAATTTGTTGTTTTGCATGTATTTATTATTGTTCGAATACACTTACTTCATATATTGTTATTCTGTGAGGTGAAAATAATGTTTTTTTTTATAAACTTATTTCAGTATCAATAATTATATAAAATTGATAGAGTGTAGGTACCAGATTCTAAGTGGAAAAGTAATATTGCCAGAACATAAAAAGTTATATTGAAATATAGTCGTAACATTATCTTTTATATTGCCATAATATTAACATATTAACGCTTTTTGCTTGTGATAATATAATATACCATATTGCCACAATATAACATTATGTAACAAGGAGGTATTGATTATATTGCTGAAATATGAAATAAATTGTATGTGGAAATATTATGTAATATTGTTCCCATAATATGACTGAAATATCAAGTTAACGTTGTGGCAATGTGAAATAATTTGCTTGTAGCAATCATAAGTTAGGTTACTATTATATTATACAGTCCGGACGTAGATTTAACTAAAACAAATGTTGTATATAAAATTTTTATGTAATATAAAAATATATGTATATACAGGGTGTCCCAAACAAAGTGGCCTATTAGACGTTTATGGAGAACTAATCGTATTTAAATTTTAAAACTTTGTGATAATATATTATTTATACTGATCTTTAATTGTAAAATAGTTTCGCTTATATTGCACTTCCAGTTGTGCCGGAAGTCGACATCAACTTCTTTATGTTAAATAGAATGATATTGATATTTTTGTATTTAGCTCCCAATTTAAAACAACTTTTATTAAGGTTTATAATATCTACTTCGCATAGTTAGTGAAATATTATTAAATTTTTAAAAAATATTGGTTTGTAGGGTATTCTGTAAAAATTCATATTTTTGAACTTTATTAAGATAAACATATTATATTTGGTTTCCTTATAACAGAAGCTTAGTTTATTCATTACTGGGATCAAAATATGTTCAGTGTATTCAGGACGTCCACAACACATCTTATCATCTTACAGCAATATATAAAAAGTATTCTTGTAACATAAATCTAACATGTCCGAGTATTATAATGTGTACATTATATTTTCACAATATAAATTTATCAGATAACCAAAATCTAAAATACTTATACATGTACAATATTGTACAGAAAACGCAATATTATAGAGCAAAATAAATATTGTCATTACGTTGTAGCAACAAAATATTTTTATAGTACATAATAATTGTTCCGTTATATTTTAGCAATATAAAAACAAGAAAAGAATGTAAGATATAATGTAAAAATATTGCGGCTATACATAATACATGTAAAATAATGGAGGAGGAAATGAAAAGAATGATAAAAGTGATAAATAGATATTTGGAAAAAGAAATTAGAATTAAATGTAGAAAAAACAAAAATTATAGAGTTTAAAAGAAAAAGGTAGAATAAGGAGGAAAATAGAAGTGCGGAGAGGAAAAGATAGAGATGGTAGACAAGAATAAATACCTAGGGTATATGGTGAGGTACGACAATAAGGACGAAGACTAAATTAAGGAACTAGAGAAAAAAGGAAATAAAATAATATGGGAGGTATGGGGTATAGGAGAAAGAATATTTGTGAAAGACTTGGAGAAAAGAAGATGGATATTTGAGAGTATAGTAGAAGGTGTGTTGATGTATGGAGCAGAGGTGTGGGGATGGAAAGAATGGGAGAAATTGGTGAAGATACAGGAAATGTATTAGAAGTAGACATTAGGTTTGGAGAAGAAAACACCAGGTTATATAGTTAAAGAAGAATGTAAACTGGAAAAATAAGGATACAGACAGGAAAAAGGGCAATACGGTATAAAGAAAAATGGAAAGCAAGAAAGAAAATAAGATATTATATGAATGTTAGAAGGAAGTAGAGGAGCAAAAGATATGGCGAAGATGCTAGAAGAAGATATTATGAAAGAGAAAAATATGCGAGGGAAGAAATAAAAAAGATAAGAGATGGGGCAAGAAGTATGGAAGAAGAAATTGTACAGAGAGATAGAGACACACAGGACAAGAGAGAAGAGCAAGAATTAGAGAAAGAAAATACAACACGAAGTATGAAGAATTAATAACAGATGGAAAACCGAATTACATAACCGGAAGAATGGAATTAGAAGATAAAAGACTAATTGCAAGATTTAGAGTAGGAACGAAGACAATGAAAATAAGTACTGGTGGAAGGACGATGACAGAAAGTGTAGAATGTGAAAGGAAGGGGAATGTAGACATTTGAAATTAGAGTATAATGAAGTAAGAGCGGACGAAAGAGTGAGAAAAATGTTGTTGGTAGAGAAAGGGGAAGGAATTAGGTAGATGAGGAAGATGGTGAAAAAAAGAAAGAGGATGGAAGAAAGGAAAAGAGTAGTAATAAGAATACAATGAAGAAAAAGGCCAAAGAAAATTTTGTTTTTTTAATTTTTGTTGTTGCATTTATTGTTATGTTAAGAAAAAACCAAACCTTTTGTTAATATAAATAAACAAATAAATTGAATTTGAATTGAATTGAATTATAATAAACTTGGGATCCAGAATTATAGTTAATATTACAATGAAAAGGTGAATAAAAGAATCTGGCCCAAGAAATTGGAGAAAATTGTTTCTCTATTTTTGATACGACACTAAAAACTATAATGCGACACAATAAACAAAACAGATAGTTGCAATTGCAGAAACTATATAAAAAATTAAGGTAGGAAAATCGTAGCATATACATTAAAGATAATGAGTATTCCAATAAGAAACTGCACTGGGAAAGCCTTTTAATTATATTGATTTAATTATTTTTTTGTCTAGACAAAACTATAGCAAAATACCATGTGGTGCATTAAAACGTGACATAAATATAACCTAAAAATTGATGTAGACTATAATGGACACATATTCACGGTTATAAATTGAATAATTTATTTTTACTTAAAAAGTTATAAGGTGTATAAGATTGTTTATTGAACAAAAATTTTCATAGATATTGGTGCACAACATTTGAACTCTTGGTGGTTATATACAACCTTATATCAAATAAATAAAACTAAATCAATTTGATAAATAATCTACATCATTCTATTAAAAAAAAATGATTCGCAACGTTATGGAATATCCTATATAATCAGAAATATTTTAAAATTATTTATCTCTTTTCATTATTAATAATTTTTGACTATTTCGTAAACTAAAAGAGATGGAACGTTTTCACACTATTGCTTCACCCTATATGTTTCGTCAAACTTACAAGATAGAACATTCATTACATAAGTAAAATGTGTGTGTAACGACATCTCGTGTAACATGGAAACGTATGAATAGTATAATGCTAAGAAATGCCAACAGTTAATTGTGAGTGTTAAAGTGCATATCGTTATCAAAGCGATAGCTTTAAAAACTTGAAACACACGTGTGTCAATAAAGCCAAGTATTTCTTGTACAGTAGCACACACGCAACGAAAGAACACCTGATGCAGCATTTCGCTCTTATTATAAGCTCATCATCAGTATACCGCACTTAAGTATACACCTCTGATAAGTTCATAATAAGAGCGAAATGCTGCATCAAGTGTTCTTTCGTTGCGTGTGTGCTACTGTACATGAAATACTTGGCTTTATCGACACACGTATGTTTCAAGCATTTAAAGTTATCGCTTTGATAACTATATGCAATTTAACACTCACAGTCGTTACAGTTAACTGTTGGCAGTTCTTAACATTAATTACTTTAGGTGCTAGTTTGGTTAATAATGCGAAAGCGGAGAGTTTCAAGCGAGGTAACATCACAGGTTTTAAGGGCGCAATTCGACAAAATAATGTAAAAACAGATAATCAGGACAAGAAGACAAAATATTGCTAAACTTTAGACGTCCTTTACATTCGTAAGCCATAATATAGGTTCATACGTTAAATTATGAATGTTTGGAAACCCTCCTTTACACTTCGTTAATTGACAATCCTGTACAATATGTGTAACGGTCTCCGGTTCGTTTCCACAGTCACAATTTGGATTAGAAATTCCACTCCATTTAAACAACATAGAGTTGCATTTTAAATGGCCTGTTCTTATGCGATTTACTTTTTACCAAATTTTTTTTTTATCGTAGTCTGGGACTTCTATAGTTGGATCATCAATGAGATGTTTGTTCAAAACATTAACTTCACACCGTAATTTTTTCCACTTTTCTACTTTAGAAAAAGCCGTACTTAAGTAGTCTTGCAACCATATAGGATTTCGAAATTTTAGTCTTTTAGCAAGAGGGTTGTTAATATCATTCCAAATTGGTTTTGTTAAGTTGGCATTTATCCCATTCTCGTTTTAATGCAGTTTTTCGATGGAGTGATATTACAAAGAACAGTAAGCCAATCGAGAGGAGTAGATTTAATGGTGCCACTAATTATACGCATAGTGCAATTCAACTGGGCATCTATTTTTTGTATGATAACTATTCAACCAGACAGGAGCACAATATTCTGCTGTAGAATAAACTAATACCAATAAAGATGTACGAAGGTGTCTTTGCATCTGCTCTCTATGTTGTTTCAGCTAATTTTTGAATAACATTATTTCTTGTTTTTATTTTATGTTTGACTTTTTCTAAATGATCTTTGTAAATTAAAAACGTATCTAAAGTTACTCCCAGATAAACTGGGTTAAAATTATGGTTTAACTTTGTATTATTAAATATAACATTAAGTTTTCTACTTTTTTCTCTATTACTTAAATGAAAACAAGAAACCTCTGTCTTTTTAAGATTAGGGCATAATCGCTAATTTTGAAATAATTGTCTATAATACGCAAATCTTCAGATAGTTTTTTTCAATTTTGAAAAAATTCGAATGTTGAAATGAAATTGTCATATCATCTGCGTAGACAAATTTTCGACATTGTAAAGAAGGAAGATAAGAAATATATACATTCAAAAGAATAGGTGCAAGAACCGATCCTTGTGGAAGATCATTATTTAAAAATCTAATTTTACTGCTTTTATCTCCAACAAAAACTATACACTTCCGATTAGACAACATATTTTCAATAAAAGAAATAATTTTGGAACAAGGAATAACGTTAAACAATTTAAAAAGTGAACCTTCTTTCTACACGGTATCGTATGCAGCAGTTAAATAAAAAATTCAACTCCAGTTTTAAGTTTTTTCTGAAATCCAGCTTCCATAAGTGTTCTTAATGCCAATACTTCATCACAACAACTTCTCCGTCTCGAAATCCAGTTTGTTCAATTGGTAATTTCTCTTCTATTAACAGATTAATTCTTTGAAAAATTAATCTTTCCAAAACCTTATAAATTACACTTAACAAACTTATTGGATGATAAGAAGTTGGATTTGTAGGAGATTTATTTTTCTTAATCGTAGAAATCAAACGTCGAATGAACGAGTTTTTTAGACTAATGTAATGGAAAATACACATAGGTTTCTCTCTCCAAGACTCGTCTAATGCTTCAGATCTTTTAAATAAAGATATAAGACCATCATATCAACTTCAGAAGATCACTGTTTATGATTATTTGGCAAGAAACGATATCCAACAATAGTTAGTAGCAAATTCAATATTTTCATTGACAATAACAAAATAAAACCAACAATATCAGAAAAAAATCTTGGTTTACACGTTGATATTAAGCTCCTTTTTAAAGATCACGTAACTAAATTGGTTCAAAAAGCTGCAGGAATCTTGAAGGTATTGTACACTAATCGTGACTTTTTAAATACAAAACAAAAATTAATCTTATGTAGAGCCTTGGTACTCTCAACTTTCAATTTTTGTAGTTCGGTTTATGGACGTTGTTTAACTGAATTTTGATGCCGATCGAATACATGTCTACGTTTCATATATGGTATTAAGAAATGGTGTGACATAAACCACAAACTTAAAGAAGCTAACTGGTTAAACATGCGCAATCGACGCCTTCTTCAGAGTAATACCTTGTTTTATAAGATTTAAAAAACCCAAAAACCTAGTTACTTGTTTGAGCGTCTCAGATTTCGTACTGACGTTCACAATTGAAATCTCAGATCAAAAGGACTACTTACACCTCTTCAACATAATATGGAATTTTTTAAAAGATCATTCTTTTTCAACATCTATAAAGAGTGTAATACTTGTACACCTCACATAGAAGCATCGTCTGCAAATAATTTCAAAGTAAAACTTCGGAAAGCATTACAAATTGACAAAAATAAGGACCTATACATAGTGAGTTAGTATGTTTACCACACATTATCGACTTTTTTTTCCTGTTTCTAATTATTGAGTTTAGTTGGGTTTATAAGGAAGAACAGAAGACATTTCATGTCTTTCTAATTATGCGCCCATTAGTCTGTAAGTACTGAATACTTACATTATTTTTGTTTTTGTATCGGCCATATTAATAATGTACGTGAAGGGATGCGCAAGTTTGATAAAATGGCAAAAAAATCTGCGAGTGGAGTTTTTGTATAGTTTATTATTTTGTGGTTAAATTCCCTAACAAACATAACCCAAATTTTTTTTTTAATTTTGTCGTTGTATTGAGATTCCACCGAATTATATTTATTCAAATACTATATTAAATCGATTTAAGTTGAATGTACCGGAGCTCCATGCAAGGGGGACGGAATGTACAGAGTTTTGTTTACACATTACACAACGGGTAAGTGTAAAATGCGCCATACAAAGATAGCAAACGGTGAGTTAATTGTCAGTTACAGTTCGTGGTCGTAGATAAAATCTTTTACACTGCGTTCACCTTCTTCAGAGGCGTGTTGTACATTCTTGGTAAATCTATATGCGTGCAGTTTGGCCTGTATCACTATTGAACTGTTGAATTATTCTTTGATTGATTTATATTGTGTTTTATCTGTATATCTCTTGTGTTAATATGTATGTGTGTATATCGTTGTGATCGAAGTCTAGTCATTCTATAATTATATTTCTACCATCCTACGGTTTCTTGCTTGTATCTATATGATGCTCTGGAAGATCTCTTACACGTCAGGCTAGGTGGCGCTCTTATAAATTATCTCTACAGCGTAGAAGCTTTTGTACTATGATTTTTAAACAAGCCCACGACCACTTTCCGACTATTGGAGCTGCCGTCGAGGTTTCGACACTGCTACCCAAGTATATAATTTGTTTACAAATCAATCGTAACACACCACTATAGTTGTTACTAAGTCTACATTTTGATTGGTAAAGCCTAATCTTTATCATTGGTGCTATACCAATCATTGTTAGATGCCTTGGTGTTGAACTAATAATTGCTAGATGCCTTGATAAAGACTAAGCTTTACCAGTCGAAACGTTGACTTAACAACAGCTATGGTGTTTGTCTAAAATCTGTTACAAGCACTTCTATAAAAACTCAACACGGTTAGAAGAAACTGAAAATAATATATGCTTTTTCTAACATTGATATGAGTTGATTATCGGTAACGTTTAAATTCCTTAAACTCAATATACTCCTATATAAACAATCCACAACCTTGTGTAAGGAAGTCAAAGAAATTCTTGATCGTAACACAAATTAAGATTTTTAACGAAAATAGTAGAAGAAAAATTTACAATGAATTGCTTTTATTCTTTGATTGCTTCAGAAAAAGTAGGTAAAGTTATTGGAAATTGAACTTGCTAAATATTACTCTAAGAGTAATTCAAATTTTAGAATTGCAATTCTAGAATTGTTGTCAAGGTAACTAATTAGAAAGATCGTCCTTCAATAATTGTAATGCATTAAAGTTTAATTAATTATTTTATGTAATAGTTAAATTAAAATTTGTTCAGTTGGAAAAGTAATTTTGATATATATATATATATATATATATATATATATATATATATATATATGAACGCTATTAATCTTTGATAAGAGAGAATCAGATGGTTTTGGTTTAACGATAATGAATAAAATGCAAGTAACTCACAATTTTAAATTAATATATTTTTCAATCGACAAATAAAGCAATAACTTGCAAATGCGATGTCATAGCAAGTTTATTGTATTTTGTAGAATATAATGCAATAAAATAATGCAAAACTAATTTTTTAAAAACTTTAATTAATTAATGTTAATAAATGAAACGAAAAAGGATTCGATATCGATATCGATTTTAATTTAAGCTAATTGAATTTTTTAAAGAAATAATAATCGTTACATATTTATTTATTTGTATGGCACATTATTTTTATTATTTCATTATTCGTATAAAGTAAACATAGAATTTGTTGAATTGTACAAAACTTTGACTAAAACAAAGCAACTTTCTATTTTCGCAAGTTGGTATTTTGTATATTTCGAAATTGGTGTATCCAAACAAATTTAATCGCCTAAGTTTGTTTTTGTTTTTCTTTTATACAATTACGGTATAAGTCCCTTTAAATAAACGAACAATACGTGAGTATATTTCTGTAAATAATATTTCAACTAAAATACTTTTACGCAAAACATACAGAAATAATTTATGAATTGACATGTAATTATCTACCTCTTTTATGACTGTAATAATCTTTACTCAGTTAAATTCTAAATTTGCAGTTTTATTAATTTTTAAACACAAAACAGATTAATTTTTGGACTTTTCTTTCTAATAATGAGTCCAATATTTTTTTATGCAATTTTTTTCTTATTAACGTGATCATTTTAGATTTTTTAAACTGCTGTATTTTAGAGTTTTTTCTAACATAATTAGAACTGCCATTCAATCCAATTTAAAAAAATTGCTTCATTTAGTTTCCGGTCAAATATAATTGGATTTCCGATAACTTATATCGAGCATAAGGAAAAATGCGTGCGTTATTCGAAATGCTGAAAATATATCTAACATTTACTATCTACCCAGGAAATTTATTTTATTTTAGATACGAATACATAAATATTAAAAAACAATTTATTTACATCTAACACATAATCTGCAAATTAATTACAAAATAATTGTGTCGAAATGCTACTTTTAAATAAATAGTGCGTAAAAAAATAAAAAAGTGTGTAAAATTGCAATGAAATTTAAATGGGACTTTCATTATTTAACGATTTCTGTTATCAAGAATGCCTGGCATTTAACCTTCGAAATAAGAAAGTGAAACCACAAGTGTTTCTATGTTGTAGTAACTGTTTCTATTTGCAAAATTAGTTTTTAGTCCAGTCACTTTAGACAAAAAATAACCATTAGATGAAAATAGTTCATATAGTTTTGATTTTTGGACAGTGAATTCTCGAAAGGTTTAGAAATAAGGTGAAAAAAGTTCCCATCCTAATGGTGGGTGGAACATCCTTTTTTGAAGAAAAACCTACCCCTGGCGCGGACTAGTTAGGAGTTTTCCACATATAATTTCTAAATAGTTGTTCGGACAACAAAATATTATAGGACTAAAAATATTCGCTATAAAATTTTGCATAGAAAAGCTTTGTTTACCATAAAGCTAATTCTTATAGAATTCTCGCAAAGGTTGTTTAAATTCAATGACTGAAGAAGGGTTACTCGGAGAAGACCATGAAGAAAATTAAAGAAAATTAAAGAAAATAAAAAAAAGAAAACCACTTAAAAAAAACGCGCCGACTAGTCTACCTCATAGGTGGTGTGAGACCGAGTACTAATTATGGAATGCATTTTTGCGTAAAAAGTCGGTATAGAATAGAAACTAAAAATTGTAAAACATGTAATTTGTAGAAAAATTTGTGCTCTACAATTTTTGTTCTCATCATTTTTTGGGCAAACTCGACGGTTTCAGAATTATTTGCGTGCGGAAGCGATTGTTTTCTTTACGCGTTTCATTTCTCTAAATTTTGAACTCTAATTGCGAGATTTAGCTTTATGGTATACAAGAATTTTGTATGCAAAATTTAAAAAAAATATTTTGGTCGTTATGATTTTTTGCGTAAAAACAACGATTTCAGAGTTATTTGCTTGCGAAATCAATTTTATAAAAACAATTTTATAATAATTTTATAATTTAATATAATTTTATAATATTATAATAAGAATTAGCTTTTATGGGTATACAAAACTTTTCTATGCAAAATTTTATAGCAAATATTTTTAATCCTATAATATTATGTCGTCCGAGCAACGATTTTCAAGTTAAATGTGAAAAAAACTCGAATAAATCTGCTCCATAGATAATTTTTCGTCCAAAAATGGATGTTCCATCTACAATTACAGTGAAAACTTTTTTTTCCCTTATTTCTAACTCATTCGAAAAATTATTGTCAAAAAATTAAAATTATTTAATTATTTTTTTTCAACATCTAATTTGCCTGAACCGTCAACTTTGAAACCTAATTGTAAAAATTCTATAAGAATTAACTTTGTGGAATATAAGACTATTTTATACAAAATTTTATTGCGAATATTTTGAGTCCTATGATATTTCGTCGTCTGAGCAACTATTTAGAAGTTATATAAAGAAAACTCCTAACAAGTCCGCTCCAAGGGTAGTTTTTGTCCAAAAGGGATGTTCGACCTACGATTGGGTTGGGAACTTTTTTTCCCTTTATTTTTAACCCAATAGAGAATTCACTGTCTCAAAATCAAAACTTTATAAATTATTATTTACGAAATGTCTAAAGTGACTGGACTATCTGACGTAGATAAAATATTGCATGAGACATGTAGGTTTTGCACTTCTTGCGGTTAAAACTCCATAACTCGTGTATAGAAGCCTTACTTCACACATTTATATCATAAATAACTATTTTTTACGTTATCTTATTATTAAAAAATGAGGTCGACTAATTAATAATTATACATGGTGATTTTAAAGTTTATGCTTTTTTTTAAAGGGGTTTAATTAATTTAATTGTTTAATTTTTAATTGCGCTTAATTAATTCTTCCCGCGTGTTTACCGGTGTTTTAAAAACTAACGCTTTCATGTAACCCCACAGAAAAAATGGCATGATGTAAGGTCTGGTGAGCGTGATGGCCACGCAATTGGCCCATTTCGACCAATCTTCCTGTTTAGAAAAGTATAATCCAAGAACTCCCGCACTTAATTGTTTATTCTTTTAAAACAAAATATAGGTTTTAGTATCGAGTTCATTAAAAAGTGTTATTTGAAAAAGTTGTTTATTTTAAGAAATTCTATACACAGTTTAAAAAAACATCAAGAAAAAAATTAGCCTGTATAATACTAATTAGTTCTCAAGAATGCAAACTTTATATTCTACTCCATAATGTTATGTACAGTCTAGATGAAACGTATATACCTAAATGCATGCTTCTCCCTATATTTGTAAAGATGGTGGCAACAAGAAATACTACTTTCAACCGATGTTGCGGAATTAGTAAGAATTTAAAAGAATTTGTCAGAAAGAACGGGGATAAGTTTATCGAAGAGAACTACATAAATAAGGAACATAATGGACAACGTTTGTGACAAAATCATAATTCGAGTAAATGGTGATTTTTTCGGTGATGTGACTTTTTCTTCAGATTCATAAGTTTAAATTAGCATTTCCTTTATTTACAATTTGTTGACCACAAAGTGTAAGATGTGAAATGCCTTCGTAAATAAACAAATTTCAAATTAACAAAAAAATAAAAAATAATGATAACTATAGTATATTCCAAGCTATTTGTCCGGTAAAGGATTAACCCCTCTTTACTTTTGGGCGCACACCGCGGTTGAAACTATTGTGAAATGTACAGCCTTCAATTCATTAGCTTTAGGGGAGACAAGATTCGTTATATTGTAGTATTAGATGGATTAAGAAAGGATAAAAAACATTTAGAGGGTTAATCCTTTACCGGACAAATAGCTTGAATATACTATATACTATTCCATACATCAGAGTCAGTACGGGCTTTAATGCAAAGCGATGTAGCCATATTTTAGCACAAAACTATTTGTAAATGTTTACAACCTGTCAATCATAAATAAATCCTTCGTTTGTATTCCTGAGCCCCGAGCAGGGAGTTAATATATAGTAATGTCTTTTCCTTGACTAACTACATTTTTTTCAGCGGTATTCAAACAAATTATTTACTTATTAGTTTAAATTTGTTTTTACCTTTAACGAGATGATTTTCGAATCAATTTTCAAAAATCCCCATCCATTTCATCATGGTAGTCATCGGCGTTTTTCTTTCTTTTACAATTCTTAAGCCTATCCTGCGGTTGTTGCAATCCAGCAGGTGCCATATATTCCTTGCGTACTATGTGAATTGTTTTCTCTGAAACGCCACTCATTTCAGACACTAATTTTATTACAGTTGATAGTGAATCGTTACCATTGCGATTCAAGTGATAATGTACAAGATTCATTATCATCTGTTTCTCCGACAAAATGAGGTGCTGACCACGTTTGCGTTGAACTATTATATGCGCCATTTATCGTTGAAAGTTAGGGGCACAAAGGAACAACCACAAAATAACAACAATGAACAATAAAAGTAACACAATGACCGCCGATGCCATAGGAATAATCCGCGATGTAGCTACGAAATAACAAAATAAATACATAAGGATACTACTTAAATATGCAAGCAGATTAATTATATCGTAAATGGCAATTAAGTAATTAACGTTCCATACCTACAAAACATATATTTTCAAAATTCCATTTCACCTATCTTAATTACCAAAATACCTTAATTGTATGCCATTATGCATCATAATTACAGAAAATAGGTCTCTTTAAATTATTATTATAGGAAGTGTTTAAAATGCAAATGAAACACTTGTTATTTATTTATTGGGGTACCTAAATAAATAAATACTCATGAGATATTGTTTAAATATAATTGCGGCAATATTACTACGAAAATTAAAAAATTTATTGTAAGTAGATATCTTTCAACGCGGGCATTGACCATCGGCTGAGAAACTTGTTGGGAACCTCCGATTTCATCTAAATACATAAACTTAGAACATCGCTTGTCGCCGAGAACCGGCAACGTCGGCAAGAAATCTCTCATAAGGATTGCATAGCCCTATCCTAGCCACGCTGATTCTGATGTATGAAATGGAGTATAGGCACTTGTAATCTTATTTAGGTGTTTTTTTACATTTTAGAATGAAATAGACACTTTTTTTGTTTTCGTCGTATTTATTGAAATTTCTTAGAAAGAACAAAATTGCCGCAGTTCATGTTATTATTAAAGAAACTTGACTACTTTTGAAATACTGTATCTTCTTTATACTTAAAACCACCAACACAAAGACAGTTTCTAAAGGTTTTTTTCGGTGTTGGAATATACCTAATTGTGTTGGAGCATTATTGGGTAAAGTTAGGATGAACCATAAAAAATGTCGTTTTTTAGTTTCTTATTGAGCTATTCTACTCCTATTTAAAAATATTTTATACGTTAATGCTATGCAGTATTAAACGCTAATCAAACAGGCATTTGTCATCGTCTAATTTTCTTTTGTTTTTAATACTATAGAAGTCGGTAGGACGAATAGGGTCCCATAATGCCCTACATTCCATATTATGAAAAAATGTATAACACAATTTCACAAAACACAATCACGCACTAACATAGGATAAACTAGTATTTTTCTAGTCCAGTGGAAAAAACCTCATGGCAGTATGACTCTATTCACCTTCGCCTCTGCATAGTCAAACCTTTGAAATTTAGAGGAGGGTTCCTTGGAAGAATCCATTTCTATCGTGGCTCGCCGAGAATGTTCCCACAGAGACTCATTTCCATCACGCGAAGATCCTGCAATACCTTCCTCGAATGTTTTCGTTGAAATTGTCGGCGAGTTTGTCCTTACAGTAATATAGATACTAAACATTTAATTAATGGACTGATTCAATTATACTTTACTTACTTACAATCTTAGTTTTATAAGTATTTCCAAAAATAATACTTAATTTTTGTAAGAAATCAGTCAGCTAATTCAAAGTTTAGGTTAGAATTTAAGGCGCCTAAGAAAACAATCACATCTGTCAATTTTTAGGATATATTTATATAAAGTAAATTCAAAAATTCCACGCCACTACAGGTTATTTTGCTGTACTTTCACCGTGAAAATATTCCATGGTCTGCCCAGTCCAGTTTTTTATTTGAACACTTGTTATATCACAGTTTTGTTGTTATATCAGTTCTTTGTAACATTTCAGAAATAGTTTGCCAGGCATTCTCTTTGGCAGGTTTATTTTTAAAGTCTGGATGCTCTTTATGATGCTTAAATATATTCACCTATCTACTAATTTCTCGCCAACGTACTTTACAAGTCAAGGTGGAAGAGTAGCTTGGGAATACAATACAGTTCACTACAATTCGTTACCAAATTAATAAATAAAATTGTTTATAGTTGTACTCCATGGTCAACAAGAAAAACATGTTGTTCCTGAGAATTACCACTTTGGTTTCCGGACCTGGTCATCAAGACCCTCCCGGATAATTAGGAAAAAATGTACAACCTAATTTCACAAAACACAATCATTTACATGTGAATACTAGGGTGGGTAAGGGTTGGCATGTTTAGGTTTTAGTGGTTTTCCTAAACCTTGAAGTAAATGCTTTGCCAAGACGAACCAATCCACAATTGCACACGGTTTCGTCACCACACTGTACATTTTATACTGATCTTCTGGGGCACTATACATAACACTTACATCACAATACAATTTTTAAAATGTACTATACGATTAAATAAATAAAATTTTAAAATTAGTCTTTGTTTTCTTAATTTTATGTCTTCATATAATCTTTTAAAAATGACGCTACTGTGTTAATGAAACAGAATCTTTGTCACTCAAGGTTGTATTTTGTTTTTTTTTTGTAAATAGGCAGAAAGCTCTTTATCGCTGCCTGCAGTATTTCTATCACACATATCTTGTTCTTCACGTTCTTGCATCTGCTCGTACTTTGGAGATTCGACGTCTCTTGAATTACTGCAGATTTTTCCTCATGCTCGAGCCTTTACTTTTCAACATTTTCTACAATAGAGTTGTATACTAATATGATAACTATTGTCAACGATAAATACTACTTTCCGTGGTTTCAGTATCAATAATAGTTGATAGTGAATTCCATAGAGACCCACTCCTAGCATGTAAAGATCCTGCAGCACATGATAACCCGGCTGAAACAGAAGGCGATTCTACTATTGCCTTTACGTTACTTGAGGTATTACACGTTCAATTAACGAAAGTATTCATTAGGGTCTGTTGTACAATCTCGGCTTAAAGTTAAGTATGGTTTAATTTCTAAAGATACAATTGTGGCAACAATTATCGTCTAGAAATTAAACCAAAGTTAACTTTAAGCAATTTAAAGATTGTACAACTGGGCCGTATACTTTAATTGCGCAACAAGATGAAACGTTGTTCGTAGTCTTCCGCTACTGACATGGAAATTGCAACAACAAGGAGAACAAATTTTTTGACAACACTTGGTAGAAACGTTTAACTATCAAAGGGTAGCAATTGCTTAAAATTTAAAAAAGGAACAAAAAATAAACACTTTTTTTAATAATCTATTGACGGTGTAAACAAAGCCACTAAGTCCGATGCGAGCAATACTGATCGATCATAAACAATTGGTTAGATTTTTAGTCAACTGGCTCATTTTTATGTTACTCCATCTTTTCCGCCATTGAGTTATCGCTGCTTTTTCAAAACAGGATCGTAATACAAAGTTGTAAACATATACTAAAGCTGCTTCTCTTGCTGACAAACGCAATAATTGCAGTTGCTCGCTGTGAAATAGGTATGGCTTCGCAACAGCATTAAAATAGATACAGCTTTCTTCGCTCACAGAGAAATATGGCTTTGAAAGCTTTGGGATTTTGGATTATTTGTTAGTTACTATAAAGCCGTTATTGTTATTTTCAAGGATATTTATTTTATCGTAATTGTTGACAAAACAGTTCTATTATCTATTTACGGAAAAACGAGTTATGCGACTCCCTACAAATGCATGATCAGTTTGTATTAAATTAATTATTGGTTCAATGTTTATAGTCAGTTTTGGCTTTGCATAATTTATTCAGTTATTGTTGAATTTATGAACTTACATCATGTAAACTTATCTATGTATCGCTTTCCATTATTACAATTACAAAGTTTCTTATCTCTTACTGTTGAGTCAACGGATTATAATGTAAATTTATTGCAGACCATTTTCTAATGCCAAAAATAATAATGAAAATAGATGTTTTGTTTAAACCTTTCTTTAATAACACGTTATTAAAACAAACTCTTTGTCTTTTGTTCTTTTACAGCCCCCGTTTTGGTTATTAGCTGAATATAATAAAATTTTAATACTTTTCAATACAATTACTTTGTTGACATATTTTGAATGCTTAGAGTCATCGTCATCACAAAATTATCGCAGTTTTTATTTTAGTGCCAACATTATAATATATTAAAAACTCATTTTTTTTACCACGTCGACTTTTTTCCTTTTTTAATACTATTTCCTTAGTAAAACGCAACATAAAACTGTTATTATAAAAAACGATCAATAAGTGTTGCGACATCCGGTGTCTTCTCGTGTCAACGTAACACGTCCGAAAAAAAAGCATTTGCATTAAAGCAATGGCATGTGCAAGCATTTACAGCAGGCAATACAAAATTATTATTATTTCAACATTTAGTTGGCTATTATAATGGAGGAATCGATTTATATAACTGCTTACACATCTGGCGACAAAGTTTGTTTTAATTATTGAAAACAATAGTAATAGTTATTTAAGAAACGGGTGTATTAATCGCAGCGATTAAAAATAGAGATATTTGAGATATAAAACTTCGTATACACCCGAACAACAAACGGTGGCCAGAAAAATACGAACAAACGCCAGGTAGAACGATTCTTTGTTCAATTCTGAGGCGATAATCTTAATCCAAAAAGTTATACGATCCTTCCTTAAGGCGCACGAGACCATCAAACCTTAAGATGTACGGCTAAAATTTATCAAAATTCGTCAAATTTATCTATGTAAAATCATTGTGGTGAAATTTAGAACTCAATTCCATTTAGACGATTTGGAAGAAATATTGGTCCAACAACTCGGAGATTTAAAATCCCCAGCCAAACATTTACCGAAAATCTTCTGATGTCCAATTCCCGTACTGCCTTTGGGATTTTCGTCCGCCCAAAATGAAAATTATGGCTATTATAGACGCCATCTCTCGTAAACAAGCATTCGTCGCTCCAGAGAATATGCAATAAAAAGTTCGGCTCTTCTTGAATTCTTTGTAAAATAATGGTCTCGTGCGCCTTAAGGAAGGATCGCATAACTTTTTTGGATTAAGATTATCGCCTCAGAATTGAACAAAGAATCGTTCTACCTGGCGTTTGTCCGTATTTTTCTGGCCACCGTGTATATTTATTACTGAGAAGAGAAAATTGCATAAAACAAGAAGATTTTTGCAATCACATTTTTACGCACAAGGAAGAGTAGGAAATCATAATTTACTAAGTCATTCTATTTTAGTTTTATTTTGGAAATTTCCTTCTAAAATGATACTAATAAAGACTTCATTTTTTTCTTGCATTTTTTTTCTGCACTCATATTTATATTTTGACAATTTTTTTCCACACCTCTTGCTTTTTAATTTTGTTATAATGTTGTGAATAATTTGTTTGTCACAACAACCATTTTTCTGGATAAACATTGATTAATTCAAAACATTTTTCTTCTGTCCATTTCATTATATTGAAACTTAACAAACCCTCAAAAGGCAGGTTAAAAACTAAAAAAATGCACTGGGTTAAAGATTTCCTGCAAAAGTCTATTCGCCGTTTTGTTTAGACTTGTCCAAACCTGCAAACGCATTCGCGCGCATTTTTTTTTATGTCGGGGAAAAAACTGACAAGTGGCGGGAACGCCGAACAACCTAGATTTGCGAATCTGTTCGAAAACGCGTACGTAGCACCTTCCAAATTAATGTTCCGATTGCCGTTCAGTTCGTTGTTCTCTTTGTTGCTCAGTTTGTTGTTCAGGTGTATACGAAGCTTAAGATTTGATACGCTGTTGTGAGCGCACCTTTCTAAAATCACATGGAGTTAACACGTCATAATTTTTAAAGTATGGAACATAGCTAACGTGTTTATACTGTTAATGGTTTCCCAAAACTTTTACAGGAGACATATTAGACTAAAGATTCTTTATCGTTGAGGCAGTTTGTGGTTTACTCATTTCACAAAACATGCTCATGTGAAGTTTCGAAAAATTCAAAAGATAGTAAATTTTAAACCGTATTTTCCACAAAATGGCATTTACATTAAATCTAAATTAAAATTAACGCATATCTTTTTTTTTTTGCACAATTCTGAACACAACATAACAATATCTTATGTTGGACAGATAAATTAGAACAAATTAATGTGATAATAATTAGTATTAAAGCGTATTTTACTAAAAAATCAGTAAAACAAGTTAATTTTTATATAATAATTGAATAAATTTTCATTTATTAAGTGCACTAATTTGTTTGATTGTTGCGTAGTAATATTTTGCACACCCTAGCGAAGGTTCGATTTCGACTGCAGTAGGTTTTTTTTTAACTTTATAAATTTATTCGTATGGTACATTTTATTATTGTATTGTGATGTAAGTGTTATGTATGGTGCTACAGAAGATCAGTATAAACCTTTATAGTGTCCGTTTTTCGAGTGCCACTATGGGGATCTCGCTTATCTTAAGAGATACGAAGTCGGTTAAATTGGAACAAAGTTGCGCATTTTTATGCTGAATTACAATCTGAAAAGAAATTTGAAATATCTCTAATAATTTTGAAAATATCGGAAAAAAACCAAAATTTCTGATTTTTGTTTTTAATTTTTTTCCGATAAACTAATCAGATTAGACATTTTTAACCAAGACACTTTTTTATGAAGAATTCGAATATGAAATCATTTTTCCAATTATTTTCAACATGACGGAGAAACACCTGTCAACTTCATTTTTTCTTATAAACGCCATTTTGGATTTTAATATTTCTAGATGAAATTTTTTTCTCTGTACAATGATGTATCACAATTGGTAGTCCAGTATCACATTTTTGAGAAAATTCATTTTTAAATTTTTTGCAAGAAGTGCTATGGAAAAAAACAACTTTCTTTGGTTTTCAATAAAATTATGACATTTTCATCCGTTTGTTTGGTTGCGGTGTTGGAATTGAATTAGTTGGTTTCGATTTTCTGTTTAACCCGCGTTTTGCAAGGAAATTGTAATAAGGATACTTTCGCAATAAAACTAGCACAAGCTTAAATATTAAGACATGAAATATTATCAAACTGTCATAATTTTTTGAAAACAAAAGAACATTGTTTTTTTTCTATAGCACTGCTTGCAAAAAATTAAGATTTGGGTTTTTGGCAAAAATGTTATACTGGACTACCAAGTGTGATACATTGTTGTAAAGAGAAAAAAAAAGTTATCTAGAAATATTAAAATCCAAAATGGCGTTTATAAGAAAATATGGTTAGAAATGTCTATAGTCTGTATACTATTGGCGCGGAATAATAAATCATAATTGCTTGAAATAGTTCTTTATTTTCTTGTGAAAGCGGTACTTTTACGGTTAAGTAAATACCAATAAATTCTAACCAAAATACGATCATTGTGCCGCTCTTGCAGCATATCGACCCATCTAGGGTCTGAGAACAATAGCTTAAGCTGTATAAGCACGTTGTCGTCAGCTCAGGTACTGGTGAAACGAGAATCATAGCCGTAGGTGTGGGTATTATACCAAAATACAAAAATAATCGTATATAATACGTAAGAAGTAAAATTTGTAATGTGATCTACTATACAAATAAAATAAATAACATATAACCACATAATAATTCATATCAAGGTAGATTTTACTATTATAATATATTTACCTACTAAAAATATGATTTTCCAAATGTATCAGGTACTTACGTCAATGCAATACGGGAGATTCGATAATTCTGACAGGTTTATTACTCCGCGCCAATAGTATACTGAGTATAATCTGATTAATTTATTGTCAAAAAATTAAAAACAAAAATCAGAAATTTTCGTTTCTTTTCGATATTTTCAAAATTATTAGAGATATTTCAAATTTCTTTTCAGATTGTAATTCAGCATATAAATGCGCAACTTTGCCCTATTTTATCCGACTTTGTATCTCTTAAGATAAGCGAGATCTCTATAGTAGCACTCGAAAAACGGGCAGCCTGTATATCATAACATCATTATAATCCAATTTTGAAAAGTGAATTTAACATTTTGAAAAAAGAATTGAAAATATTAAACTGATTTTATAAAAATTGTATTAATAATAACATTGGTAATAATTTTGTTAATATAAAAACGGGATCGCACCTGAGTTTATTACCGTAAATCATTATAAAATTTTACTGTTTTTTTTTATTAAAATACGCTTTAAGCAATTACATTACTACATAAATTTGTTTTCATTTATTTATCTAATAAAATAGGTTGCTATACAGGGTGTCCCACCGGGAACGCCATCGATAGATTATAGGAAAACTGTCCATGGGAAAAATTTGAAAATTTGGTAGTAAACTAACATCGAAAAGGGCTGTATTAATTTATTATCAAAATATCGACATAGTCTACTAAAATAGGTACCCTGCTACAAGGAAACCCATTCCAATAAAATTATAAAGGCATTCGTATAGGAAAATTTTATAATTTTGTTTAGGCCTGAAAACGTCATTTTTGACATAAAATTTAAAATAAGTTCAAAACAGTTAGACTTAGGTATAGGACATTATACACAAATGTGTCCAGAATTTTGTGCAAAATCCAAAATAGAATAATATATAGGGTGTTCCATTTAAAATAAGCAAGTTGGCACCTACTTCCGGTATAACCGGAAGGGCCACCATCTTGAAAATATTTTAGCGGAACTTGCCCCGTCAATGTTAGTTTACTACCAAATTTTCAAATTTTTCCCATGTACAGTTTTCCTATAATCTATTGATGGCAATCCCGGTGGGACACCCTGTATATTGTGTTCCAATTTTGTCAGATAAAAAATATGCATTAATTTTCAATTTTACATAGAAAACGTCTATCTCAACTTTTCCGTGGGACACACGGTATTGTTTTACATTGACAGTTATTTCTAAAACAGCAACTTGATTTAGTGTATGTTTAGTTGCTTATTCTAAAATCGTTCTTAACGATCAATTTTATTTATAGTAATGCAGCCAAAAACGCTTGACGGAAAAATAAATTAATATTCACGTCATCTTTTAATACTATCTTTTCATAGAGTAATTTATTTGATCTACTCGCTTACTTTGAGGATGATAAGATCTATAAATATACTCTACTATTGAAAAAGGTCAATAATGTAATTAGTTTTGTAAGAATATGTTTTGTACAACTACTGGAATTATTCAGAACAACCAAAGAAAGCTGTTTTCGGAAATTAATGCAAACTTATAATTTCAGTACTCTTTAGTGGATGAAATAATCCACTTAACTAAAACAATTCTTTATGAATTAGGTAACTATTTTTTTTTTTTTGAGATAAAAAAGGGTTCTTGTTAGGAAGTGTCCTATGTTACAACCATTCATTCTTGGATTTCTATTTACGTTTGGTTTTTAATTTACCTTTGGGTTCTAATTCACTGTCTGAGTTCTGATTCACCGCTAGAGTTAAATTCTACAACGCATTCCAAGAATCCGTGGCAGATATTTATTTACTTCTTTGCTTAAATTAACATATTGCAAATTGGACTAGCATGATTTTCTGTTTAAATAATCGGTTCACCTTTTTGGTGATAGTGCAGTAAATAGAGATATATTCTTGACAAAAATAATAGTAGGATACCATCTACGCCATGTAATTGTAAATAGTATAAAGTACCTTGTATTTATGTTTTATACCGAAAATGAATTGTCAATATATAGTTAATTAACATTTATATGCAAAGAAACGTGTTTCTTCTCAACTTTTTCTTTCTGATAGAAAAGTAATGAAATAATGTTAATGGTGTAAAAAAAAGTTGTAGGAGATAAGAATACGAAAAAAATTATCACCAATTCTACTTGATCAGGTAATAACTTTCTGAGAAAAATCAGAAAAAGTTAAATAATTGGGTTTTTCTTTTAAAATTCATAGATCCGTCATTTTTTCAGATGTAGGATTGAGATTTAAATTTTGTAAAGCAATATATTCAATCGAGGCTGAATACTTGTGTGGTAGTCCGATTGTCAGAAATAAAAAAAAAGTGTGAAGTTGAAATAGAAAGGAACAAAACGTATATCCTGATTTTTTGATAAAATAATATTTAATACGCAAAAATGCATGTAAAGATGACTGAAAATGACCGAATGATAAAAAACGGAGTGGGAGTACCTGTCAGCAGTACGGTTATATAAATCTCAATTCCCTCAAATGGCGCTAGCGGGCGGGTACCCCTACTACTCCACTGTATGTTTACATTCAGTCATTTTCAGTCATCTTTGCATGCATTTTTTAGGTGTTAAATATCATTTTATCGAAAAATGAGAATATACGTTTTGTTTCTTTCTATTTCAACTTTACAATATTTTTTTATTTCTGACAATTTGATGATTACACGAGCATTCAGCCTCGATTGAATATATTGCATAAACTAATTGCTTGACAATTGCAGGGTTTTGCACACACTAAGTATGTACCATTACCTCCTATTTTTTGAAAGATTTGTCCTACAGCTATAAAATTGACGGATCTACAAATTTTAAAAGAAAAACCCAACTATTTTAATTTTTCCAATTTTTCTTGGAAAATTATTACCTGATTGAGTCTAATTAGTTCTCATTTTATTACTATTTTTATCTGCTATAACTTTTCTTTTTACACCATTAACATTGGTTTATTACTTTTCACTCAGGAAAAAAAGTTGAGAAAAAACACGTTTTTTTGCATATAGACGTTAATTAACTATATAATGACAATTCATTTTCGGTATAAAACATGAATACGAGAGGTACTTTATACTATTTACAATTACATGGCGCAGACGGTATTCTACTATTATTTTTGTCAAAAATTTACTAATTATTTGTCTATTGACTAGGGTATGATATCTAGTTTAAAGTCATAGCAGGATGAGAGAGGTCAAGAGGTTAATCATTTGCAGTAAAAAGGGCAGAAAGGCAATTGACGAACTACTTATTCTTAAAGCTAAGTTTTACTTTTATCTACTCACGAACATAACATTCAGTACCTAATCATCATATCTTAAAAGTATCAACTTATCGGAAATAAATTGAAAACCAAAATAAGTGTACCTGATCATTGTTTTAGGCGTTACCTCTCTACGCGGTTTTGTGAGTAAGACTTCTTAGTTAAGTATGTTGTTGTTGGCAATAATTTAGGCAACTTTGTAATAACTATGCGTTTGTGCAGTGTGTGTTTAGAGAGAAACAAAATTGTTAATTTATATATTTAATTACATTAATTAAAAAACCTTCTTTTTAATGGATTTCTCCCGAATTTATTTATTTTTTTAAGAACTCTAAAGTTAGTTGTCATTCTAAATTTTAAAACGGATTAAGATATCGATTTGGAATTTGGAGGGCTATAATAAAGCATAAAATACTACAATATGACATAAAATTAATAACTCTAAGTTTCAAATTGGCGGCTAAGCGCCATTTTATTTTTTTTTAATGGAAATGGAATCGAGTGATACCTCATTTGAAAGGTCTTTTAATCATAAACTCATCATCGCAATTTGAAGTCTCTACTGTCACCCCTGCCAAGGCGGCGTTATGTCAAACTTCTGATTAGATTTCAAATGGAAAAATAAATTGTGACCCCCCTTTCCGTTAAAAAAAAACGATGGCACCCAACCTCCATTTTGAAATTTAGAGCTATCAAGTTGTAGTATTTTATGGCTTATTATATCCCTCTATATTTCAATTTGATATCTTAAACCGTTTCAAATTTAGAGTAGGCGGGGGGGACTATTTACGCCCGCAGTGTATATTTTTATAAAAAAATTTTATTGGTTGAAATCGGTTAATAACTTTACACTTTATAAGAGTGTTTTTAGAATCGTAGCACTATCAATCACAGCCATTTCATGACAAACTGTTTCAGGTCTCCCTATACCTATCGCCACTTGTTTTTGGAATTTTACGATTTTTATTTAAAAAAAATTATTAATTAATTGATTTTGGTCATTTGACAATATGATAATCGTTTGTAAGGGAGTTATTCAGTTTTCTCTTAAAAACTAGGTATATTATAACATACAGAGTGTTTAAAATGTAGGTTCCAAATGATGAATTTTTGAAGTTTGATTGATATACAGGGTGGCGCAGTTCGTTAATAAAAAGATAAAACTTTCAAGATTTGTCATATTTAGTACAGTTACTGAGTGCACATTTTAAAAATATTTTGAATTATACAGGGTGTTCCAAAGTGTCGTAGCAGCATAAACTTACATTTTTTTAAATGGAACACACTATACTCAACTAACACTGGATTGCTAATTTTGTAAACGCGACTCAATATTAGCAAGAAATTGTATTTTTTAACTTCGTAATTTAACAAAATTGAGATAATTGCTAAATTGTCATCAATGTTTGAGGCATAAATAAGTTATAAATAGTAATAATAAAGCAAATTATTCAAAATGGCTTAATAATTTGTGATAGTAGTCAAAAAGCAATTTAAGTTATTTAGCCATTACAAGAGACAAATTGGTAAGTTGCTAAAAGATCTTACAATAATAACAAATTACCTAAAATTACTAACTTGAATGAAAAAAAAAATGCAAATAGCTATTTATCATTGCTATTTAGCAACATCATTGGCAATATACATGATCTTATAGTTGTTCCATAAAATGAGTGAAAATAAAAGCCGAATATCATCATTTCTGTTTTAAAAAGATATAAACACGCAATATATTAAAATAAAACAATTGAGATTAATACCGCCCTCGATGGGTTATATAGAAACAAAAAGAATGGACAGGTTTAACGGTTAATCTAGTAAAATAATCAAATACTAGTAGACGCCATAAAAATAACAATTTAGTAAATATTGTTGAATTGTAATTAATATAGCTATAAAGCCACATATATTCCTAATTAGCATTGAAAACAGATAAATGGCACTTATGTCTATATAGTAAAACGTATTACCAATTTGTAATCGACGCCATTTTTAGATTGATCCTGTAGTACAACCGATGTCATCCATTAAATTTAAGAATAAAAAAAAATAAAATAATAAGCTGTTTGTATTTATAAACACTACATATCTTGTTAATTATTACTGTTTTTGGTTTTTTATCGATTTACTATAAAATTAATAGGATATAAAAATATTTGAAAAGTTAATATTATTTGTAAATAATTAAATTAACAAATTAAAATTTGTATAAGGTAAGGGGTGTAGGATTAAGCTCCACTTTTAAAAGCTAGATGGAAATTTTTTTCCGCGGATGTATTTAAGTCACACTTTCGTAAAATAGGAATATTTTCATTCCTATAACGACTATCATGGAGTAAATAACTAAAATTTGTATTTCATAGTAGGTAAACATTTAGCTATTTAGACTCGATTATACAATTTAGCATAATTAAGATATATTTTTGTAAAAAAAACTATTTAGTAAATACACATCACAATTCAGAATTTAAATGTAAAAAAATGGGATGTCAATGTATTGTAGGGGTGTTTTAGAAGATATAGTTAATTATCAGTTAAACAGACATGTACTTTAACACGCTGTTGTAAACTAACTTAAAATAATTTAACATGTATTTTCATGTCATTAGCTGTGTTATTATTAATTTATTTATGATTGGATACTTCAGTAATACAAGGTGAAGCAAAATACCAATCAAGTAATATTTCAAAATTTTTTTAGGAATTGTTAGTACGTACAATTAATTAGTTTTTAAACAATCTAGCATATGTAGGGTGTAGGTTAAGGGAAACGGTAAATATTTTATGAAAACTAAAAAATATTGCATTGTACGTGCAAAAATTGAGGTATCTGTAATAATACACAATATTTCTTATACATTTTGGGTTAAAGTTACAGTAAGGTAGTTATTAAGCATTATGAGGACATATTAGATTGTGCTAAACGCAAAAAGTTTATGTGAAGTATGCTATTTTCGTGTGGGGAAAGAGTGTACAAATTTTCAAAAATGTAAAAAACAATCACTAGAAATATTCGAGCGCATCAGACATTCTTAGCGTATACGACCTACGTCTTTCTGATAACCGAGAGATATATATCTGACTGTTCGTTGAGGGTAGTCATAAAAAGGGATAGAAAAAAAAAGAAAAAAAAGGTATTCAAGGGTGTCAGATATTCAGAGAGAATGTTAAGTGAAATTAAAAAAATTTCCTATTTAAATGACTGTTTTGGTTCTTATTATGTAATAGTACTCTGAAGATCATTCTTATATACCGGGTAGCGTAAACTTTTGACATTGGAGGATAATATGGTTGGGAAAAAATATATAACTTTCAAAATTTGTCATATTCAGTATAGTTACTGAGTAAACATTTTAAAAATGTTATTGATTATGGCGTAAACTTACATTTTTTCAAATAGAATACGCTATATTTTCTTTAAGGTTTGAATAATCTCACCAAGAGCTTTAAATAAATATAGCTATAAATAAATATAGGATGATTTACCGCCAGTTTTTATTAAAACATGTTGCAAAGAACTCTGTTACCCTTTTACTTTAATTTTTAATAAGTCACTAGCCTCAGGAACTTTTCCGACAAAGTGGAAGCTTTCTCGAGTAATTCCAATTCATAAAGGCGGTGACAGACATGACGTAAGTACTTATCGCCCTGTTTCGCTTTTATCAATATTTTCGAAAGTTTTTGAGTCAATAGATTATGATCAGCTTTTTTTCTATGTAAAAACTCAATCATTTCTGAGCAACATGGATTTATGCGACGTAGATCTATCGAATCCAATCTAATTGAATACACTAGTTTTATTTTACGGCAAATAGACTCAGCAGTACATGTAGACAGTATATACACTGATTTTAGCAAGGCCTTTGACAAAATTAATCATAAGATTTTACTCGAAAAACTTGCTACACATGGAATACATGGTGACCTGCTTCGCTGGTTCACGTCTTATATTTCGCGCAGATCCCAGATAGTAGCTTTGCGGGGTTATAAGTCTGTATCTGTTGTGATACCATCTGGCATAGCTGAAGGGTCTCATCTAGGTCCGCTATTGTTCAATCTTTATGTTAATGATATCAACTCCTGCTTTAAACATGCTAGATTTCTATGTTATGCAGACGATCTTAAACTCTTTCTTCCAATAGCTAGTATTTCTGACTGCATGCGCCTACAGCAAGATCTGAATCGATTAAATAATTATTGTAACCAGAACCAACTCTTAAATTTGGAGAAGTGTCACCACATAACATACACACGTAATTTTAAAATAATAAATTTTTCATACAAAATTAAAAATATTGAGGTTAAACGTGTTACCAACATTAGGAATCTCAGACACCAAGATGCTGTTTGGTTTACACATCGATACCATTGTCCGAAAATCTTACCAAATGTTGGGTTTTTGTTCAGATCTTGTAGATGCTTCACATCAATCAAGGCAATTAAGTTCCTATATTTTGCCTACGTACACAGCCATCTGAATTTTGCGACTCAGATTTGGAATCCCCAATACAAATATTACATTGACAGAGTTGAGAGAGTTCAAAGAAAATTTGTCTCATACCTTAAAATAAAAAGTAACCTTCCCAATGATTCGTTGGATTATAGTGCAACTTGTCGGTTATTCGACATACATCCTTTGACGGAAAACGCAAAGTAAATGATGTAAATTTTATTTTAAAATTGTTTAACAATTTAATTGATTCTCCTTCATTACTGGCAGAGATTTTTATTCGGGTACCTCAAACTAACTTGCGCAGTCTTTCGCTATTATACGTCCCCTGTTGCAATACCAATTCAGGTAAGAATGCACCTTTAGTTCGAATGTGAGCTTCTTTTAATGAGTGCAACATTCATATATCCCTATCATTTAATTCTATTTTTAAGTGTAAGTGAAATATTTTGATTTGTGTTTGCAACTGTAATCATTAGGTTAGGTTAATTTGATTATTACGTACGATACATGTTGTGAGTTTTTGTTGCTGTTTTTTTCCTTTTTTACCACTTTTAATTTTTACGATAATGCTTAGTTCGTTCAACACAATAAGTTATAAGTTAGTTTTTATTATTACATTTTATATTATGTTTGTAAGGAATACTTCACTGGACTTTGTCTGTATGTATTCTAACATATTAAATAAATAAATAAATAGCATGACAATGTATTGAACAGAGTGTTTTAGAAGATGTAACTAATTATTAGTAAAAATGGCACCTACTTTAACGGTCTTCTATAAAGTAAATGTTAAATTATTTCAAGTTATTTTGTAAAAGAGTGTTAAAATATGTGTCATTTTTACTGATAATTAGCTATATCTTCTAAAATACTCTGTACAGGGTGTCTCGATAAGAATACTGAGCGGCTGTATCTCGAAAATGGTAAAACCTAAAAAGATTTGAGACAAAAATCCTATAAATAATATGGGCAAGAGAAATGACTGAAAATTATTTTAAAGTTTGTAAATTTAAACTATATAAACAGTTTACAAGAAATTGTGAAGTCTATTCCCCTATTTTTAAATAATTGGAAGAATTTAGTTTTGCCTGTAAACATTGAACTTAAAGTATTTAAAATGATAACACTCCCCAAATTGAAAATGATTGTTTACGAATTAAAATCTAAAGCAAGTGTATGTTGCATTGATGTCAACTTTTTAAAAAATACTTTTGATGTAATAGGTTATCATTTGCTACATCTTATCAACACTTTAAATACTGATAAACTTCCCGATGCTCTAAAAATTAATACGGTAATACCGATTTCAAAAATTAAAAACGCCACTAAAGCTAAAGATTGCACACCAATTGAGACGTTACTGTTTCAAATACGTTATTATTTGCTCTAAATCTACACAGCAGGTTCAGGCTCCGGCAAACTTCAGTGGAGGTGGGAGGGTCCACAATATTCCACTTAGAATTAATTTTAAAAAACTTTTGGGCGCCAGTAGGCCAATATGTAACCACCTGAAACTATTACTTCGCTAACTAGGACCTACTCCAATTAAGCAACTGCTATGGGTTAGAAGCGACGAAATCAAGGTACGAAAACTTCGGAAAAATTAAAAAAACAAGTTACCGCAATGACCCGCTATATTTGACAAAATGTATATACGCATGTGCATAACAACAAAACATCAAAAAAAAAAAAAAGTAGAAATATGCTAAAAACGTACAACAAATAATAACAATAATAATAATAAAATAAAAAAAAGGCTTAATCAAATTTCGTTGTGAGTAGTAATTATTCGTAACCACCAGTTTATATTGGTTAAAATAAATTTACAAATCCAAAGCCGTGGGACAAATAAGTAAAATTATAAAGTAACATAATTGTTAGAACGTACTGAATTTCCTTAAATCTCAAAAAAAAGGTGTAACTAAAATTAATTAAAATATTCAACGGTTACGGAAGTTTTCTTTCTTTGCTCGAGCAAACATAAAAAAAAACCTATCACCGAAACGTAAAATATAGCGTTTTCCAAAAGCACAACGAGAATAAAGTATTACTCACTAGTTTAAATTCAACAACGTTTGCCCAACAATGATTCAAAAGGTAAATCTGTCTTTAGGTAAGAACAGTCAACGCGTCATCATTAGATTATTAATGATAATTTATCAAAATCAACAATTTAATTTAATTCAAATGGTTACCAAAAAACTACTTTACAAATTTATATAAAGTAAATATATATATATATATATATATATATATATATATATATATATATATATATATATATATATATTGGTATTTGGTATTATAAAATAAACTTCGTTCAAAATGCAAAATAAAACAGCGATAAATACACTTTTGGAATTAATGATAGCGCATCAATGATAAAAATTAAGTTAATATTCGTTCTTATTTACGGTTTTCGGAACGGGCATCAAAATTGCGATAAAAAAAGGATACTAATATTTCAAAAGTTTTTGTTCACGGTTCAAAATAATTAAAAGAAAAATCATAAGGTACGTAGGTATAATCTTATCTGTCCGTAGCAGGTTCAGACGTATCACGACGCTGGTGGCATGGGTGGTCGGTGAATCTTGGGGTAGAAGAATGATGAAGAATGGCACTCGATTAAGGTAAATGATGTGTACTACATTCCATAGAACTGCTACTGATTGATTCTGCCTATTTAGATGTCGGCATCACGATTTCACCAAATCCAGATGTAAACCCGAACAAGATACAGGCACTTATTTGAATAATTAATAGCTCTTGTTTAATGTAAAAACGACGCAATGATGTATTTTTTTTTTGAGATATTGTTAATAAACAGATGTTTGCTTGCGTGCGAATAATCGTTCTAATCCTCAAAAAAGGGGTAAAACTAATTGCGTCCAAACACTATTGCAATTTTTTTTTAGTCTTAATTTATAGATCACTAGCTCAGAAACAATCCCACACTGTGGAGGATTTAATTACTACAACTAATTAAACTCCTTTAAAATCAACTAGTTAACAACAATTATCACATGCAACTTCTCAGCGCCACATCAAAAACGTCCCTCCCCCAATTGTCCCGTATCACCACTTTTCGTTTCAGGAATTCGCCTTCTGATAACCAGGTGATAATTTCAAAAATTTTAGTGCCAAACTATACATAAAAGAGTGTATTTTCCACTAATCTAATAAACGAACAAGTAAAATGAGTTGCCTATGTATCTGGATTAAGTTTCTACAAATTATAGGATTTAATAATGAAAACGTTACACAATTAATTTAAGCAAAATGTGTGTCTTGCGACATCTCGTGTAAAAGCATTGATACGTATGATTAGTATAAACTAAGAAAATGCCAACAGGTGTTCTTTCGTTGCGTGTTATGCTTCTGTACAAGTTTTTTACTTGGCTTTATCGACACTCGTGCGTTTCAAGCATTAAAGCTGTTGCTTAGATAGCGATATGCACGTTAAACAATTAATTTAGTACCTACTCTTGAAAAGATTTTAGAGATTGCTGAACACAGGCAAGTTGTTAAATATTTTGAACACTTTGGGTTATTTATGAAAAGGCAATTTGGATTTAGACCACGTCATTCTTGTGAGACAGCATTACAACTAGTGGTAACTGAGTAGAAAAGGAAAATGGATTTAGATAATGTAACTATTGCAGTCTTCGTTGATTTGCGTCGAGCTTTTGAAACAGTTGATAAGTCAGTTTTATCACATAAGTTTTATTGTTATGAAATTACAGGAACAGTGTTACAATGGTTTCAGAATTATTTAACTGATAGATATCAGTACACGAAATACAATTCCATAACATCTGATTAAATAAAATGTGAAGATGGTGTTCCTTAAGGCACCGTTTTAGGGCCTTTGTTGTTCAATATTTACATAAACGACATAAGTAATTACATTAAAACATCAACTGTTACGTTATTTGCAGATTATACATTAATTTTGGCTTCCGGTAACAAACTTTCTAAAACTATAAACAAAGATCTCAAATGTTTTGCTAAATGGTTAGTTATGAATAAATTAAAATTAAATAAAGAAAAAATTAAATGTATGATTCTTGCAACCAAATTATTAATAGTCTTCAAGAAAATATTATTAAAATTCAATTGGAAAATTCAAAAATTGAAATTGTTTATCAAATTAAATACTTGGGGGTTACTATAGATAAGCATTTAAAATTTCATAGCCATGTTGAATGTACAATAAAAAAATTGGAAAGAAAATTGGGTTTCTCGCTCGTTTAAGAAAATATTTGTGAGTTTAAATTAAAACCATAATTTAAAAAACAATTATACAACCACATTTTGATTACTGTAGTTCCATTTTCTTCCTGACTGGCGAGACGCAAATACAGAAACTACAGAGATTACAAAACCGTGCAATGCGAGTGATTTTACGTTGTGACAAAAAAACCCATTGTAAATTTACACAAAACTCTACATCTTTTATCTATTAGACGTAGAATTGTTAATAACATTTAAATATTTATATACAAATTGACGCATAATTAATAGCCGGCTTTTTCCAATAATTTTTTCATATGTTCTGATGAAATACATGTTCATAGCACGCGAACATCCCATTCTTTCAGAGTTATATACGTCAGCAAAAAAATTACATGTACTTCAATTATTGAAGAGGGGTTTAAAATATTTAATAGATTGCCTGATTCAACACGAAACGCTGTAAATTTAAAAGACTTTAAAACTTTGTTGGCTTTAAACACTTAAATTATTATTTTATATGTAATGTTTGTATTTGTTATGTTAAATGTATCTTTTGTATCTTGTATCTAAATAGCTATACTTCTAAATAAATTCTATTATTATTATTATTATTATTATTATTATTATTATTATTATTGACCACTAGGGGGCGTAACTGCTATAAAAACATAAAGTTTACGATATCTCGGAAAGTTGGACAATAAGTCATAGCTTTGAAAACATCATTTGATAGTTTGGGTGTTGCGGTATTATTTTGCTTTATGGAATTTTTTGTGTCTGTCATAATAAAAGAAGGGAGGGCCAATACGTTGTAATATCTTCTAAATCTATTTGAATATTTTTGTTCTTGTTTGAAAAAACATTTTACGTTCTTTTAAAAGAACTTTTTTTGTTGGAACAGTTTAGAACAAAACAAATAAACTAAATGGTGTTATCCGCGGCGGATATTGTTTTTGTTGAAAATAAAGTGTGTTCAATTTGGTACACAATCGAAAATATTTTTAAACTTGTCATCCCATTCTTCGAAGTCTACTTTACAAAAAAAATAAAAGAATAAACAAAAAACTGCTTATTTCAGGTATAGGACATGTTTCGTACATAGACAATAATAATAATTGAAATGTGGATAAAATTTATTTTATCTTTATGCTTAAGTTTTGTAAGCGTTGCAGAAGTAAAACTTTCCATACCTCTGACTAATCCCTTAAATCTAACGGCACCCAAACCAGTCGGTACCTGGCACCCCAACAAAATCAATACTATTCCCCAAAATTCTTTGTACTACCCGCTTTCTCTTTTGCCATGTTTAGTTTTTAGTTGAAAAATGTATTTTTTCTGTTCCAAGACGTTGTTGGTAACAGTACGTATAATGTTAGAAATACAATTTAATGTTTTGAAGTACCACCGTTTCCTTTTTTTTATTTAATTATTTTACCATTTACCACGCGAGTGAACAAATTACCATATTTTGCTGCGATAAACCAATCGCGGATTGATCATTGGTCCTTTGAGCCGAATTATTGGAGAAAAATAAAAATTAATTTGTTTTTCTGTACCTGAACAGTGCCAACCAGTTTTATAAAGTGAAAGTGCTTAAAACCATTACCAAACTTTAACTTAGTGTTACTAAGTATAAACAATTGAACTACTGAACAATTACCCTAACTCGCGTATTTTTATTACACACATACCAACAGCACTGTAGTGCAAAATCATTGTGCGATCGTAACCATCACCAGCGTAGCATCAAAATTCCGACATCGTTCAGCATAAACACCAATTCGTACATGTAAGTCAGTTGAATCACCAATTTTCCATTTATTAACCTGCCTTCTGTATTGAAACATAACGATAGCGTTTCTGTATCAATTATATTCCATTTAGTAATATTAATATTGTTGTAATCATGTCGAGCGAAAAAATTAAAACATTGAAAATTAAGCGTGGTTCAGCAAAAGAGCTTTGACCAATTACGAAACATTCTTAAATAAATATAATCCAGAAGAAGACTTTCTAATTTTGGAAAGAAAGTATGCGGAAATCGATAAAATTCGCGAAACTTTCTTGGCTCTTCAAGCTGAGTTAGAATTATTAGAAGAAGAGTCGGAAGAGCTATACAAATACAAAGACGATTTTGAAGACGTTTACTTCAAAGCGTACAGTAAAGCACACAAACTTCTGCATTGTAATTCAAATCAGTCACAACCTCCAACAAATACCACGGCTGTAAATAATGCACCTATTTCTAATGATCCAAATGGATCAAACAATATCACAATTGATTCCGATTCCCAAAGTGCTGAAAAAGCAGTCGTTGATACACCAAACTATTTTGTCAGTAATAAAACATGCTTACCGACGATATCTTTACCAACATTTAGTGGCTCATTCGACTCTTGGCTAGGGTTTTATGATTTGTTCAATTCATTAGTACACGAGGATGACACTATAACTCCAATTCGAAAATTATTTTACCTCAAAGGCTGTTTAACGGGTGAAGCAGCAAATGTCATTGCATCCATTGAAACATCCTCCCAAAACTATGACGTAGCGTGGAATCTGCTACGAGAGCGCTATGATGATAGAAAACTTATGCGTGAGAAATACATTCAAGCCCTACTAGATACTTCCGTAATAACAAAAGACTTCTCCACTCAAGCTTTTGTTGATCATTTGCACAAAAATTTGCGTGCCCTTAAGACTCTAGGGGAACCCATTGATTCTTGGAATTCTATTCTGATTGTCATTCTGCGCAACAAATTACCCGATAATCTTCGCGAACGGTGGGAGGAACATAGCAATAGCTTTCCAAAACCCACCATCGATCAGCTGATCACCTTCTTAACAAAACGCGCGCATTTTGAAAGTGTGCGCTCCCAAGCATCTAATTCAAAACCTGATTATCAAAAACCTAATTACCGCATCAAAACGCAACCGAGACAAACTTTTGCCGTGTCCGTTTCAAAAGGGCGTTGTCTTTATTGTAGTAGTGATGATCATCACGTTAATTATTGTAATAAATTTAAATCCTTAAGTAGTTTTGCCCGTTATGAAGCTGCAAAAAGAATGGCTGGTGTACCAATTGCTTGCGTAATTCACACCAATCTGCACAATGTCAGGCTAGTGCGTGTTTAAAATGCAATCAGAGGCATCATACTCTACTGCATTTTGAAAAACTAATCAATTGCCTGCCAGTATTAAAAGGCTGATCCAGAACCCCAATCCTCGGGTTCTAGCGTCAATCTGCACGCACTTGTATCTTCTGAGTCCTTATTGGCCACGGCGCTAGTGGACATCGTTAATGCTCAAGGAATTGCAAAAGCTTGCAGGGTCTTTTTAGACGCCGGCTCGCAAGCTCATTTCATTACCGAAGCTGTAGCTAAATGGCTAAAATTAGACCGCACTGAAGTCAACATTTCCGTTAGCGGAGTTGACGATCTGTGTACAAAAATCAAACACGCGGCGCGTGCTACCATAAAGTCACGTTTCAGCAAATTTTGTAAAACGTAGAATTTCTTATAATTCCCCATATTAGTAAACCAATGCCTTCTACTCCAATCGATATGTCTCAACTCCAAATACCAAAAAATATTATTCTTGCCGATCCTGAGTTTGGCAAACCCTCCTCTGTAGATGCTCTCATTGGCGTGAACCTCTTCTACAAGCTTCTAAGCGTAGGTCAAATTAGATTAAAAATCATCCAGATGTAATATTACAAAAACTCAACTCGGGTGGGTAGTTGCTGGAGGATTAAATACATCTTTTAAAAAACCAAACTTATCATGTCACTTTACGTTGAATAGTCAGGTTGATGACCTCAATCTTACCCGATTTTGGGAAATAGAAGAACTTCCTTCTCCTAAGATGTTATCCCCAGAAGAAAAGACATGTGAAGATCATTTTCAATTGCACACCACAAGAGACTCCAACGGTCGTTATGTAGTTCGATTGCCTTTTAATGAAAACAAAGAGAAGCTGGGTACTTCTTATACTTGCGCTTTAAGACGTTTCTATTCTTTGGAGAAACGCCAGCTGCAAGATGAAACGATTCGTAAAGATTACCACGATTTTTGCACGAATACTTAAACCTAAACCACATGTCTCTCTTCAATTGTGCAAGTTCCAATTTCCCGGGTTTTTATCTTCCTCACCATGCGGTCATAAAGCAAGACAGCATTACGACTAAAACTCGTGTCGTTTTTGATGGATCTGCTAAGACCTCTACAGGAGTATCATTGAATGATACCTTATTGGTCGGTCCTAAGATACAGGACGACTTATTCATTATTCTTATTCGTTTTCGGCTGCATGCAGTGGTTTTAACTGCAGATATAGAGAAAATGTACCGCCAAATTCTGGTGCATCCCGATGATTCGATTTACCAAAAATACTTTTCCGAAGCCATCCTGCTGAAAGCATCAATACCTATGTACTCAACACGGTCACGTATGGTACAGCCTGCGCGTCGTACTTGGCAATACGTGCTTTGCACCAACTGGCTGATGATGAAGGTTTGTCTTATCCCCGTGCTGCCTTAGCATTAAAACGAGATTTTTACGTGGATGACCTTCTCAGTGGCGCAAATACGCGTTCTGAAGCCGAACTCTTACTTCACGAACTTGATAGTATAATGAAAAAGGGAGGTTTCAACTTGAGGAAATGGGCTTCAAATGACCCTTCGCTTTTAAATCATTACGACCAGCATCCCAGTACCATGCACATGCCTCTTAATCCGGATGCAACTGTCAAGACCTTAGGTATTCACTGGAATGCCAAAAAGATAATATATTTTATACCATCACTGTCAATAATTTCAAAACCATTACTAAACGCACCATTTTATCGCAAATAGCGCAATTGTTTGATCCTCTTGGCCTTTTAGGCCCAGTCATAGTTTATGCTAAAATTCTTATGCAGTCGCTATGGAAGGCTGGCGTGGCCTGGGATGAATCCATACCAATTGAGGTACATACCTCATGGTCAACTTATTTAGAACAACTGCCCTTAATCCAGTCTTTAAGTTTTGATCGCCGCATCACCATAACCAATGCGATTAATGTCCAAATACATGGGTTTTGTGATGCTAGTGAAAAGCTTACGGTGCTGCCCTCTACCTGCGGTCGGAAGACCAAAAGGGAAATATACATAGCCGATTAATCTGCTCCAAGTCACGTGTGGCCCCTGTTAGCATTATATCACTACCACGCCTAGAACTGTGTGGAGCACTACTTCTCGCTCGTCTTTTCAACATGGTAAAGCAAGCACTGATAATTAAAATTAATGACTGCTTTTGTGGTCTGATTCCACCATAGTACTACATTGGCTAAATACACCTCCCCATCTGTTAAAAACGTTTGTCGCTAATCGCGTCGCTGATGTACAGCGATTAGCAAGCATGTGTCATTGGCGTCACGTGTCCTCGTTTAGATAATCCCGCGGATCTGATGACCCGGGGTATGCTACCTTCAGATTTCATCCGAGATAAACTTTGGTCCCAAGGTCCGTCTTGGCTGCGTGATTACCCAGGGTCATGGCCTAATACAAATCTTACTCAAATTGACCTACCTGATTTAAAACCAAAAATTCCTACCGTTATCACGTGCATGAAACTAGAATTACGTGGATACGATCTATTGGAGAGATATGGGTCTCTCGACCAGTTAACTCGTCTCATTGCCTATCTCCTTCGTTTCATCAAAAACTTGAGATCTAAAAAGTCGGAACGCGTTCGAAGTTACTTGAGGCCTTCCGAAATGTCTTCCGGTCTACAAACAATAGTTAAGATAGTGCAATTGTCAGCCTTTTCAGCTGAAATTCAGTCCCTGAAAAAGGGTTCTCATATTAACCATAAAAGTCGTTTAAGCCCTCTTAACCCTTTTCTCGACTGTGACGGCGTGCTTCGAGTAGGTGGTAGACTTGCCCAGTCCGACCTGCCTGCAGGGCAGCGTCATCCAATATTATTGCCCGCTGGTCATCACGTTACTCGTACTATAATCCGAGAAGAGCACGAACGACTGCAGCATGCGGGCGTTCAAGCCACCTTATATTCGGTTCGTGAAACCTACTGGCCTCTAGATAGTCGTAACATTACTCGTAAGATCATACATCAATGTATGAGATGCTTTCGAGCCAAGCCCCAACGTGCAGATCACGTAATGGGCGACCTTCCCTCTTACAGAGTGGCTCCAACCCGTCCTTTTCTTCGCGTAGGAGTTGATTATTGTGGACCTTTATATATAAAGGAAAAACGGCATCGCAATCGTCAAAGATTAAAGGCATACGTAGCAGTCTACGTTTGTATGAGTACCAAGGCTGTCCATTTAGAGCTCGTGTGCGACCTCACCACTGAAGCCTTTATTGCGAGCCTTAAACGTTTCTTTTCCCGACGTGGCAAATCCACGGACATTTTTTCCGACAATGCTACCAATTTTACAGGCGCTAGTCGCCAGCTTAATGACTTGTATGCTCTCTTCGACTCTGCTGACCACAAAAATCATTGCAACACTACATGCAAACCGAAAAATTCATTGGCACTTTACGCCTCCCAAGGCTCCTCACTTTGGAGGCCTTTGGGAAGCCGCGGTCAAATCTTTTAAAAACACTTGTTACGTACCGTGGGCAATACTTTATTAACATACGATCAATTGGAAACGTTTATAATTGAAACAGAAGCGATATTGAATTCTCGTCCCATTTCGCCGCTATCTGCAGATCCAAACGACCTTCTTCCTTTAACTCCCGGCCACTTCCTTATTGGTGGTTCACTGACAAGTTACCCACAAACTGATTGGAGCGACACAAATTCACATCGATTGTCAGCATGGGAACACGCCCAACAGTTAAAGCAGCAGTTTTGGAAAAGGTGGTCGAAGGAGTATCTACATCAACTGATTACTCGCCCATCATATCTTCGAAAATCCAGCATTATAAACGTAGGCACTCTAGTTTTGCTGGCAGAAGATAACTTGCCCCCGCTAGAATGGGCACTAGGACGCGTCATCGCTTTGCATCCTGGAAAGGATGGAATAGTTCGCGTAGCTACCATTCGAACTTCCTCCGGAGAGTACCAACGCTGCACAAAGAAGCTCTGCCCTCTACCCGTAGAAGAAAACTGCCCGGTCCCATGATGTTGAACTATAGTTCAAGGGGGCGGCATGTTTCGTACATAGACAATAATAATAATTGAAATGTGGATAAAATTTATTTTATCTTTATGCTTAAGTTTTGTAAGCGTTGCAGAAGTAAAACTTTCCATACCTCTGACTAATCCCTTAAATCTAACGGCACCCAAACCAGTCGGTACCTGGCACCCCAACAAAAATCAATACTATTCCCCAAAATTCTTTGTACTACCCGCTTTCTCTTTTGACATGTTTAGTTTTTAGTTGAAAAATGTATTTTTTCTGTTCCAAGACGTTGTTGGTAACAGTACGTATAATATTAGAAATACAATTTAATGTTTTGAAGTACCACCGTTTCCTTTTTTTTATTTAATTATTTTACCATTTACCACGCGAGTGAACAAATTACCATATTTTGCTGCGATAAACCAATCGCGGATTGATCAGGACATGTTAAATATTTTCCTATTGATTTTTGAACGAGAATTCACTAGTGACAAAAAATGTTTGTTTCTATTTGAAAAAATTAAGTTTACAGGTATTTGTGATGCCAAAGTTAGAATCAAATTTTTTGGACGCCTTGTACAATTATTCGGGCATTGAGAACGGTTCTTATTAGAGCCGTAATCAGACTTTAATACCTCAGAAAACAATTTTGATCTGTACAATTTGAAAACCGTTGAAGCTAGAGATATGAATTACGCGTCAAATGTACGCAAAATTCAACGGTGTAAAAATATACAGGGTGTACAATTTAAACAAAACCAACTTTGATTGACTAAGTTTTTCTGAATCACCCTGTATATATGAAAATATTTTTAAAATGTGTCTGGGAGCTACTAGGTTTATATCCTTCGTCTGTTGGGTTTCGTGGTATTTGTTTTTGGGGATCGTCTCCTCATTCGAAATCGGTTTTAATATTACATAAGCGTACATTGAGAAATTTAGTTGGTGCACCTAGAATGCAAAAAAATAATTTTCATTTGAATAATGACATCCATCACTTCCACAATAAAATTAGAAATAATTTTCATATACCACAACATAAAACTTTGGTGGCTTTAAATTTGCCTAATCAGTTGGGCCATAAACTATTTAACCATTTTCCTGATGCAGTAAAGTATAGTTTAAGTATTGCTGTGTTTAAAAAGAAATTGAAAACCTACCTCATAGACGAATGTATTTATATAATTTTAGTGAGTTCTGGAAAACTATTCGGGTTTAATATAATTAGTCTTATTTAATTTCTTATACTACTTATTTTATGTTTACATATGTATAATTTTTATTTGGCGAATCCTATAAAAGTCACTGTTAATTTTCTGGAAATAAATTAATTTATTATTATTTAAATAAAGCTTCAATTCATTATAATGATGAGTTCAAAATAATTATTTTCATTAAATTGACAATAAGAAGAAAACATTTAAAGATAAATATAGGAAAACCTAAATTAAATCGACGCAATTAAAATTTAAAGTAATATGAATGTGAAATTACGGTTTGTAGATGTACATTTACTTCAACGTAATGTAACAAATAAAAATTAATAAGGGCATAGATGAACTCTCTATTAGATGCTGAAAGTTCAATCAATCCAACTAACAAATGAGGCAATCGTTATTACTGGATTTCATTTAATTAGAAAAGATTGATCTAGTGGTAGATAAGTGTGTTTTTGTTTAAAAAACGAGATCCTATTTGAGGTTATTGATACATATCGTCGGCTTAATTCGTAAACTGAGTAACTCCACTTAAATAAGGGTTTAATGCTATCTAGTGAAAATTTTTGGCCTCATTCAATTTAATAATTCTTATGTCCATCAAAATTTTGGTTTTTGTGTTACTGTCGCTTTAGCAAACTGTCTATTTAATTTCCGTATCTTTCGCATTTTTTAATTTAATTTTTTTTTAAATTCAATACTTTCAAGTTTTTCACGTCCATTAGACCAGGAGGAACCACCAGCTCTGGAACCTGATCACCACTATGTTTGAGCTTAGATTACGTTTTTGAGGTAGTAACTTTTGCTGATAACAAGTTCTATTATTACTCTTTGTTTTTATTTGTGTTGACTAAATAAAGTTATTTTGTAATAATTTAAATAATTTTGTCTCTTATGTATGCGTAGTTATGCTTTTTATCCAAATGCGTATCTCTAATTTCATAACATTTGTTACCTACCCTAGAAAAATACCTATGTTCATTTTCAAATAAAAAACATTAATATTTTTAACATTTTGTATTAATTATTATTTTTGGCAGATTTATACAAGGTGGTCCAAAATATAGGTAATTCTAAATTATACTACGCTATTAAGCATAAAAAGTTATGAAAGTTTTTCTTATAAATGTTTGTTCAGTTGCGCTTACTTAAGGAGGTACGGCGCTGTAAAGTATCAATTTAAAATTGTTTTTTTTTATTATCTCAGAAATGAGTTAAAGAAAAAATCTAAAAATTTATATGGTAAAATACGTGAATATGTAACCCAATTTATTAAAGTTATCAATATACAGTGTGCCCAGTATAAAATGATGTACATGGGGATATTGGAAACCGTTGGAGATACAACGTCGGTTAAATAGGAGAAAAGTATCTGCCCAAAAATAATCTACGTTTGTTTTAATTTAAATTGATACCGTTACATAGATCCAGGGTAAAACAGGTAATTGTGCATTATAGAAAAATTGCCATATTTTTTTTATTATACAGGGTGATTCATTACTATTTGGAAATAATTTAACACTAGAATCCCGACCTCAAATTATGAAGATTTAACCTAAAACACCTAGAGAAAATGTTACTCATTACTAAGTTACAGGGTGTTTTGTTTAAAACTTTATAAACTATTTATGCTCTGTATTTAAAAACTAATTGACGTATCCATTTCATATTTGGCAGGAAGTGTAGACACTGTACACCCTTCTAAATTACGTTAAACAAACATTTCTGTCTACTACCAGAGGCGTACAATAGGGTAAGTGACCGATTAATTGTCCACAAATTTTACGTCACTGGCGGAATAGAAATTTTAGTAGAATTTTTCGATTCTCCAATATTTTTAAGTAAATAATGTACTCTTTCCTTATAACGATTAAGTCAATATTTTCGGATATTTTAAGTTAAACATGAAGCTGTATCATTTTAAATTTTGGTATGTAACTCGGCAATAACTAATATCGACGTTTTAAGCCAGTGGATTGCATTTAATACACAAATTAAACTTTAATCCGTATTAACAATAAAGATACTAAAATTTATTGACAAAAATAAAATAGATCTTCTAACTATAAAATAAAAAAAGTGATTTTAAAATATTATTAAAGCAAATAACCTGATTTCTATTTAAATTACAATCCGATAAGTCACATTTGATAGATAATTTTTCAATATTATTTGTTTCGTGTAGTTTGCTCTAAACTGAATTAATTCTTTTGATCTAGTGGGGTGCTTTCATTTTTTTTCAATTCAATGGTACAGCTTCATGTTTAACTTAAAATATCTCGAGAAATATTGACTTAATCGTTATGAGGAAAGAGTACATTATTTACTTAATAAATATTGGAGGATCGAAAAATTGTACTAAAATTTTTATTCCGCCAGTGGCGTAGAATTTGGCACGATTAACCGGTCACTTACCCCTGTCGTACGTCTCTGATAGTAGACAGAAATGTTTGTTTAACATAATTAAGAAGGGTGTAGGGTGTACAGTGTCTACACTTCCTGCCAAATTTGAAATAAATACGTCAATTAATTTTAAAATACTAAGCACAAATCGTTTTTAAATTTTTAAACAAAACACCCCGTAACTTAGTAATGAGCGACCTTTCATCTAGGTGTTTTGGGTTAAATCTTCATAATTAAAGGTCAGGATTCTAGTGTTAAATTATTTCCAAATAGTAATGAATCACCCTGTATAAGTTACAATTATCAAACTTTCAGAATATAAGTAAGAGAATATGCCGAAGCTAAAAATAGTGCCAAAAATTGTTTAGGCTTACTATGTTGTGCACGGCCGAGGTACTCTTTTGTTTTTCTTGTGGGCGCCATATTCAATTTTTACATTTTCAAAATTCTCATTAAAAATGCTCTTTAACCATGTATAACACATTTATATTCAATCAAGCTAAAGCATGAAAAATAACAAAGTTAAGATTTCAGGTTTTGATATTGCTATTGTTAATCTAACTGTCAAAGTAGAATTTATTGTTAGTCAGTGTCAGTTGTGTTTAGTTAATATACTGTGGATTTAAAATGAATTGGCATTTTGCCAGTGGTTTATTCCGAAAAATAATAAAATACCAAACTTTTTCTTACAAATCGTTTGGTCGGATGAGAGCTGATTTACGTACTGTGGACTCTTTAATCGTAAGAATACCGTTTACTGGTCAGATGTAAATCCACGGCTAACTCGTGTTTTGGGTACCCGCATGATTGGGCTATATTTCTTTAATGAAAACCTAAATTCTGAGAGATATTTGAACCTTTTACTAACAAAGGTAGCGGAAGAAGTAATGAACCTTCCACTAGCGATTCTGCGACAGAGGTTTTTCCAACAGGGCGGCGCACCGCCACATAATGGACAAATCATTACAAGCTTTTTAAACGCAGAATTTCACGACAGGTGGATAGGCAACTTGGGACCCGTAAGATGGCGTGCGAGGTCCCCTGACATAACACCCGCCGATTTCTTTGTATGGGGTCACCTCAAAAATCAAGTATACAGTAGGACCTACAAAAACGTAGAAAAATTAAGAGAATCTGTTACAGAGGCTGTTAATAATATAACTCCGCAAATAATAAGACAGTTCTGTGAAGCAGTGTTGAGACGATGTATGTTGTGCGCGCAACAAAACGGTCAATTATTTCAACATTTATTTTGATGCTAAAATTCTGTAACTTCTTCTTTTTTAGTGTTTGTTGTAAGAATGAAAAACGTTTAAAGGTATTTACAAAAGTTTTATAAGGTCCTCCACTATTATCATTCAAAATTATTTGAACCCTTACTGTAATCTTAAAATTCTGTAGTTTCCTTGTTTTTAATATTTGTTGTTAGAATAGAAAACGTTTAATGGTATTTTCAAAAACTTTATTAGTTCCTCCACTATTATTATACAAAGCTGTTTTAAAATGGAATAGCAATATCAAAGCCTACTACCCTGAAATACTAATTTTGTTATTTTTCATAATTTAGCTTAACCAAACATAAATGTGTTACACATGGTTGAAGAGCATTTTTAATGAGGATTTTGAAAATGTAGAAATTCAATATGGTGCCCATAAGAAAAACAAAAGTTGACCTCGGCCGTGCACAACATAGTAGGCTTAAACAATTTTTGGGACCATTTTTAGCTTCGATGTGTCCTCTTACTCATATTTTGAAAATTTGATGACCATAGCTTTTACAATAAAGGAAATATGGCGATATTTCTAAAATGCACAATCTCCTGTTTTACCCTGTATCTATATAACGGTATCGATTTAAGTTAAAACAAACGTAGATTATTTTTGAACAGATAAATGCGCAACTTTTCTCCCATTTAACAGACGTTGTATCTCCAACGGTTTCCAATATCCCCATGTACTTTATTTTATACAGAACACACTGTATATTAAGGTTGGGGTTTTCTTCTATGCTAAAACATGTATGCCTTCTTCAATTACAATTTGCTTAAAAAGCAATAGTATTTAATTAAAACTCGGTAATGATATAGTTGAAAGTTTGTTGTAAGGCCTGTACTATTTTATTTGACAAGCAAATGTAGAGAAATAGTTGAAAAAAAATATAAAATTTTACCTATAATTTGCTAAACGTATGAAGATATTATTTGACACGTAGGCACAAGTATACGTTTTAAAATAGCTGAAGTCCTACAACATAGTGTGCAGCAGCATCATACGTAATATGAATGGATTTTGCGATGCCGTTTTTAAACTGTGCATGACAGAAATTCTTGCCATAAGCGCAATGTAAAATTGAATAAGGCGCCATTATTCTTACATTATTTAGTCACGAAACGCACCTACCTGAGTTTACAGTATTGCGTACAGATGGCAGCACTTGTGAAATCAAAAGTGAGTGAACACGAATGCTTTTTATAAAATTTGTTATGATCTTCTTGCAGTTTCTTTTTATTAAACAACGACAGAAATGTCTAGGTCTAATTATAGTAACTGATAACGAACCACTTCTTTTAGGTATTGTATTATCGATGTCGAGTCATGTTTTAATCATAAAAAAATGAAACTGATACATTCTAAAATTGTATCAATGTTTTACTTTTCTTTTATAAGCATCTTATTAAATATTTAAAGATTTCAATAAAGAAAAACTGTTTGAAAAGAAAAATGAAGTGAATAATCTAAATGAGTAGGTGTATTAGTATTATTTGTAATTTGCAAATCAAGTTTTAAAATAACTATTTGTGTATTAAGAGCGCAAAGTGTTACATTGTCGATTGAAAGATTTTTGTGAGGAAGGGGGCGGCATTATTTCGAAATCAGCAATGTACACTTCCGCTCGCACACACAAGATTTTTGTAGAATCACATCAGACACTATTTATTTGAAACAAAAAATTTGATAATTTATGAAAACCACAAATTAATTATTTACAATATTAAGATTAAAAGTATAATTATTTCAATTACACTGGTCTGCAGAATAAAATTTTTTTCTCGTCATTGTTTTCGTGCATGATCACATCATATTTGGTGCTATAAACACGGAATTTAACATGCAAATAAAGGCAACACATAGATTTTAAATACAAAGTCCATTTAATTAAAAATGATATTATTTTAGTAACAACAATTACAAAAAAGGAAAATCACTACAGTATAATGCTAATTTTACAGTTACAAGTCATAGAATATCAGTATATTTATCCTATTATGGTAATATAATTCAAGTTATTTTGTATTTTTTTTTCTTTTCATCGTTTCTATCGAAGTTTCTCAGTGAATCGACCAACAAAAATCAGCAAACATTGCTACTGACTGTTTTCCATTGTAGCGTCTTTCAATATGTATAATATCCCATAAAACCTTTTCCCATGCTTCTCGGATACGGCACCGCGATTTTCCGGAAAGAAATCTAAATGCGAGTCCAAAAAATGAATTTTGAGTGACATACTGCATCCTAAAGCTTTATAACCAGAAAGAAGCTCTCGAATAATTTGTCGGTACTTGTCAGCTTTTGAATTACCTAGAAAATTATGACACACTTTTACAAAAACTACCTAAGCTTTTTTTTCAGCTTTGCTCAACTTCGAATTGAAAACTTCATCTCTCATAAGCTCTCGTATTTGCGGACCTACAAAAATTGCTTTTTTCTAATTTCGCGTCACTGATTTGAGGAAATTTTGTTTTGAGATATTGAAAACCTGCACCATCCTTGTTCATAGCTTTCACTAAGTTTTTCATAAGTCCTAACTTTATATAAAGTGGTGGCAAGAAAATTTTGTCACTTGGTACTAAAGGTTTTTGAGATACATTTTTAAGTCCAGGTGTCAAACTTTTTCTTTGAGGCCAAGTTTTCATTTTTTAATGTAGAGGATTCTGCCGGTCTTTTTCCCTATAATTACACCCTACAAAGAATGGAAACATATTTTACAAGCACGGTTTAGATTCTACTGCATACAACTTCTGAAGCTGAATTATAATTATGGCCATAGCTTCTTTTGCTCCACCCTCCATCTAAATATACTATAATCCAGGGCACACCATCACAATCAACGTCATTGTTCTCAAGAGCAAGACTTCTTTCCTCAGCTGCAGCATCTTCCATTTCTGTGATAGACGATGCCAACCATATCTGAAACATTTTACGTTTTACCTACCTACATGCTGTTATACAACACATCCACTCTTTCATTCTTTGACAATTTTAGGTACACCAGCAGTACATACAGAGCATGTGCTTGGGTCATTTGTATTACGCTATTTGTAAAATACGATATTTCAACAACTCTGTATCCCGACAAAATATTGTCTTCTGTTACCTTTTCTATTGTCAATTCATGTGCCATAACCCTAAAATATAGTAAAGGCGTTTGTGAATTGAATTGGTATAACAATAGAAATACATACTTTTCTATGTCTGCTTGTGTTCCCCATGCTTCTTCTAAACGAGAAGTTTCAGCTGCTTCGTTTGGTGAAGCTCTAAAATTAATATTTTGTGTTAAAACCTGCAAGTAACGCAGTGTACCCACTTACATTTCCTTTTCTTCCTTTAAATCACATACAATCTCCAAATCCATTAATGGCTCGTCAATATTTTGTTGGACACCAAAAGAAACATTGCACTATTTTCCCTTTTCATCATAATATAATCAAAGATGATCAACATACCAGTCTAAATCTTTCGCTACTAACTCTATCTCTTTCTCCAAAACTGGAAGAGGCTTACCATCAATTGGTGCAGTGCTACAAAATGTACACTTTAATTTTTTCTCGTTCTATCTTTTCCGTACAATCATTAAACGGTTGGTCCTACGCCTATGACGACGACATAGCGCAAGTCTTGTTTTCGGCATTTTTTAATGGATTATTTGATGATCTATGTCTACAATCATTACAAATTTACAAGAACACCAAATGGTAAATTATGCTTTGAAGAATTGTTTCCTTGCAATGGTGGTACCAATGACATTAGTAGAATATAATATGAATGCTAGATTATTTTATCTGGAGAAGAAGTATCACTGTTTATCCGTCGGAGGAAGTGAGGCAGCCAATAGAAAGCAACTACCGAACAATGAAATTGTTATTTTAGAGTTTGGAGAAAATAGTTATTAAAGATACCAAGGGGAAATATAAATGCTTTTAACGCAAACAATTTGCCTCCCGACGGAAAGCAATTATGCAAGCGCTAAAATTATTTACTTTGCACCCTTGTATAATACACATATTTTTCTCTTCTGATAATATCCCTTTAAAACCTATATTAAAAATAATGTCGTGCGTCAAATTGCGGAAGTTTAAAGAAAAAAGAGCATATTTTTTATATTGACCACACTTTTCATGGCTTGCCTTCTTATAGCTAATAGTAATACATCCCCTCAACAGAATATAATCTAATTGTATATACACATCAAAATATTGATTACTTTAATCAACATCAAGCGGTGTAGAATGTTTTTCTAACAAATATCTTTCTTGTTTTAACTCATTAGGTATTAACGAAGTAACGTTTATCTTCTACAACGTTCACGTTTTAATAATGGGATTGCTAATACATAAAATAAGAGTAATAATGGTAATGGCATTGACTACATATACAGGATGTACCAGCACTCTGTCCAAGGAGCATTGCTCCCTAACGTGGTAGCATATCATAGTTGCATTTTTTTAAACACCCTATATTTCATTGCATATTTACCCGTCGTTTTATAAGCAAAAAGAGACATTTTCAAAAATTCATTAATAACTCACCAGCCAAAATTAGAGTTTGAACTGGGTACCAAGAGTTTTGAAATATGGTCTGGTTGATGATGGCTTTGTCTTATTCGATCAATATCATTTTATTATACCGATGGCTTGTAAACGCAAAATGATGTTTTTCCACATTTTTTCAATTGAAACATGTTCAACCTTTTCCATGGGCTTTAATAATAACTCTTCTTGTTAGGGTCTGAAGTCAAAAATACAGTAATAGAAATTTTTTAAATTTGGGAAATAATAATTCATATTCAGTTTTCTAATCTGTGATCATTTTCGAAGCAAAGTATTACTAAATAATATTGTGTTACTTTTTAGAGTATATGCAATGAAATATAGTATTAAAAAAATGCAACTTTGGTATGCTACCGAAAAATGAACACGCTGTATATAAAAAAAATATTTTCTGAAAATAGAGGAAAGTGACATCTATCGCCCATATAAACCGCGTGTCTTTATTTATAAGAGATCAATGTTCCGCGGACAGAACGCTGGGACACCCTGTAAAATTGTTGTAGTAGTTACAGAAGTTCATCTGACGTGGAAAAACAGAGTGCTCAGTGTGCTGAGAATGTGTCGCTTGTTTAGTGTAAACATAAACAATATTATGAAACAATATGTGCATCATTTCAATCGAACTTCCTTTATTTATCTACCCACATGGACTTAAAATTTAGTATGCGATAATTTTTATCGTGCTTTCAAAACAAATAATAGGTATAGGATTACCGATTGCCATTACAAATCGCGTTCGAGTTCATGCCCTAACAGGACAGTGTCCTTGGTTCTTTATTTTGTTCAATATTTTTTGAGAATTTGCGTAAAAGCTTAAAATGTTGGCTTGTTTGCCGCCCGAAAATTTGCCGCCCTGTGCAAATGCACGGGTTGCACAGTCGGTAGCGCCGGCAGGCCGCGTCGATTATTGTTTCTAGATATTATAGTAATCACTACTTTGAGGGGTATAGAAAAAAATATTGCTTTATACGCGGGGCAAAGTAAATTACCTTATAAGCATAATTCCTTCATGCTCGCGCCCAAATCACTTACAATAATTCACCCTTGTATAACAATATTCTACTATACAATACAAACACATGGAATCAAACTTCTATGATGACTAGAAAAAAATTACTTACCTACGGTACACCACAAATTTAGTCACTTCACTTAATTTTCAAACAAAATAGTACTAATTAAAAACTGAACATACAGAAAAACAACGAAGTTAGTCGTCGAATAATTCAGAGAATAATATCACTGCAAAAAGTAATTCCTATTCTTTTATTAATTTTATGGGAACAACAATAATACTAATAATAAAGTTTGCTTTAGTAATTAATTTTATACGTATGTAAGTAGATACTACCGCGCGGTATATCTCTTCAAAGTTAAACATATTTTCATATTACGCATCCTGATTTACAGAATGTCAATGGGTGACACCTATAGCATATTTATTATAACTCCTGTATTTTTCTGTAAGAAATAACACCTGATTTGTGTGTTGCCTAACACATAGAACCGATGCGAGCGCTCATTGTGGTCATGAATTGTAACAATTGTTGGAGACCCCAACCTTAAGCAGTAGCTTAGATACCAGGGTAGCTGTGAGGATATTATTAAAAAAAATTTAAATCTTAGAAATTTCGATTACCCTGTACAAATTTTGGAATAAGCACTTTATTATGGACAAGTGTTCTTTCAATTTTTTTGTTAATGTAATATTTTTCGAGAAAAATCGCTTTCTTTTAATCTCTGTTTTTTGTTTGATTTAAAAGCAAAATACAAATTTTAAATACATAATAGCAGGCTTTGTGAATTAAACAACGGCAATTGTTTTCATGACCGTAGTTGTATTTTTATTTCATTTTATGACATAAATGTTGATAAAAAAGTTCAAAAGTTCAAAATCATGGCATGTGTGGAGTCACCAAGGCAACATTTCGAGTATCTCTTGTAAGATGTAAATGTAATATTAATTGTTTAATTTTTTTGTTGTACGAGGGTCGTCCACAAAGTAACCGCCGTTTGGGTGTAGCGTAAAAAGTAGTAGGAGTAGCGCCGCCATTCTAATATTGGTAGGCGCAACCGTTCAGTCTGTGGTTCAGTACGCTTCTAGCTGTGCAAGAGGGAGCATTGTACGTTCGCGCGTTCTCTTTTTATAACCTAAAAACATGAGCGCTGCGATAGAAAATCCCGCCGTGCGTAGCGCAATACGATTTCTGTGGAAGAATAATTATTCAGCAGCCGAAATTCATTGTGAATTGTGTGCAGTCTATGGCCCAGACATAATGAGTGAAGGTGTAGTCCGTCAGTGGGTTCGCTTTATTAAAATAAAAGAACAAACGTTCACGATGAGGACTGGAGCGGTAGGCCATCTCTTGTGACTGATGACTTGGTGAGCAGAGTGAACAAAAAAATTCGTGAGAACCGGTGCTTCACAATCTCACAATCTTTCCAATAATTTTCAAAACGGAGGTTACTTTGTAGACGACCCTCGTACATAAGTTTTGCACTTCTTTTTCAATGACAATTTCATCATTATAATTTTTGAAGCAAAAAAAAACGACATTAAAAAAAAACCATTTTTTCGAAAACCATTATACTAAATTATAAGAACACTTTTGTGTCCGTAGTACATTTCTAAGGCTTACAATTTTTTTACATAACAACTTTACCGCTACCCCGGTATCTACGCCACTGTTTAAGATTTTTTTTTGAAAAGATTATTAAATTGTGTATCCTATTAATGTACTTTACCATATAAATTTTCAGATTTTTGTTTAACTCATTTCTGAGATAATAAGAAAAAACCAATTTTAAATTGAAACTTTACAAGGCTGTACCTCCTTAAGTAAGCCCAACTGAACAAAAGTTCATAAAAACATTTTTTATAACTTTTATGTTTAGTAGCGTAGTATAGTTTGCGACCTATATTTTGGACCACCTTGTGTACTGTATTAGCAATTTTAACGTCATTTGTCAATTGTAATATGTTTTTCTGATTTGAAAGGGATGATAATTTTAGTTTTTTCCTTCTCCTGTAAAATTATAAAAAATGAATTTATGCAGTTTGCCAATTAAGGAAACGATATAAACAATAAACTCTCTAATTGAGAAAGCAAAAAATTTATGTCCGACAGCCGAAAAAAAAAACCACCCGTCCGATTTTTATGAAACTTTATACAAGGACCTTATCTATGATTTCTAAGATCTGATTAGTATTTGGGCATAATCTATGTAGCCAAAAGGCCAGTTAACCTACACAGATTTTCGAATTTTTTAAATATTTTGAAAAATATTTATTTTACACATTTTTATTTCAAATAAAAGTTGTTTATAATTTAATTATACACATTTTTTGTTTAAACTATTTATTGATTCAATAAGGAATTATTGAGATATAACAATCACGTGACCAATATCAATTTTACAAAAAAAGTTGAGGGAAAAAAGTTTTTGGAAATTCTATTGTTTTGTTTAAAACATTTTTTCTAAAACGCAATTTTATTGTCTCTTATCAGAACGATGTGGAGTTCTGCAGTAAATGCTTGTTTAAAACATATTAAGTGACAATCCTCCACAATATGTACAACAGTCTCTGGTTTGTTTCCACAGTCACACTTTGGATTTGAAATCGCTCCCCATTTAAACAATTTTTTTTTATCAAAGCCCAGGACCTCTATTGTTGGATCATCAATAAGATGTTTATTGAAACATCAACTCCAGACCATAATTTTTTCCACTCTTCAACTTTAGAAAAAGCCGTAGTTAAGTAGATTTAAGTCTTTTTGCTGGAGGGTTCTCAATATAATTCCAAATTGGTAAGTTTTTGTTAAGTTGGCCTCGTTTTAACACAGCTTTTCGTCGAATGTTTGACGGAATAATATTACAAACCCAATTGAGAGGAGTAAATTTAATGGTTCTACTAATTATACGCATAGTGCAATTCAAATAGACGTCTATTTTTTTCGTATGATAACTATTTAACCAGACAGGGTCACAATATTCTGCTGTAGAATAAACTAACACCAATGCAGCTGTATCTGCTCCCCAAGTTCTTCGAGCTAATTTTTGAATGAGATTATTTCTTGTTTTCATTTTTGTTTGACTTTTTCTAAATGTAAATTAAAAACGTATCTAAAGTTACTCTCAGATAAACTGGGTTAAAATATTGATTTAACTTTATATTATTAAAGATAATCTTAAGTTTTCTACTTTTTTTCTCTATTACTTAAATGAAAACAAGATTAGTACATATTTGCCATTTTTTGAAATAATTTTCCAAAATAAGCAAATCAACAGATAGCAGTATTAAAAAAAATTCAATATCTTCTAATCTAACAAATCATAACAAATTTACTCTTAAGTCTAAATAGTTAGATATTTGATGAATGTATTACATAATGAAATATTAAATATCCCTTTACAGGGTGTCATTCAATATGTAATATGAGGTATAGGAAACTTTTATGAAAGTATACCTTATTTTTACGGGGAATGCAATAAAATGCAGGATGTCCCATAAAGCAAATATAACTTTGAAGCGCTACACTTTTTTGGGACATACTGTATATCTTAAAATGTAAAATTTATCAATCTGCCAGCTACTTTAAAAAGCAAAACTTGTAAAACTTTTATGGTTTCCCTATAAATCTCCGCCCCGTTGGTGGTGATTCACCCTGTATAGATAGTATAGTACCTATTTATTTATTTATTCGTATCGTAAGTTGATTAATTGGTATATCTGTTCTTAAATTCTTTAATAAATTAGTATCATAAAAGTATCAAATCACAAGATTTTAATCAACTTAAATGATATTAGAAACATCTTAATAAAGCCTGGAAATAGTGTCCTTCAACTTTGAAATGACGTTTTTAAATTTAAAAAAATTCGAAAAGTATTTCTTTGTAATAAATTGTGTTAATTTACTTTGGTATTATCTTAAAGATTATACTTATTTCTTGTCATTTATTTATTTTAATAACGAGTTTTCTAACTACACGAAACTTTTTTTCTGGATGTATTACAAAGGCAGAACTTTTTCAATCACAGTTTTGATTAACCTGAGTAAAGTGTTGGGGAAGTTAAGCAACTATTTATTTTTCTAAATATTTACTAAGTATATTGGTTGGTGCTATGTGTTATTTTTAATTCAGACAAGAGACATTATTATTCAAATTGATAATAAAATTAAAATTTTCTACAAAAGGATATTAATTACTCTCCAAATAATTACAAATATTTCTCCCTATTAACCCTGGCTTATAGTTTATTTTTAATACATGCAATTAATTTATATTATTTTTTTACTTGTGAAATTTTCTTAAGATATTACGGATTATCTTCAATTTATGTAATGTATATACATTTTATATATGATGATAATAAATTATCTTAAACAATAATTATCAAACACGCTCTGCACCAAAGCTTGAAACGATGTATGTTCTTGAATGCATTTATTAATCATATAGTTCTTTGCTTTAATAATTAGTTTTTAATAATTAATGTAGGAACGGTAAAGGAACTATGTTTTTATAATGCACATTACTCATCGACTTCCTCCAGTGCATAGTGGTGCAACAACATTATGTATAATCAGAACCAATGCTCTTCATTCGTAATGATGAACAAGACAGTATGCAGTTTATTATTTTCGTCCTATTATACCTTTACAAACTGAACTTGAATTCATTACAATGCCGATTTTTATTATTATACAAATTTAGAGCCAATTGAAATGCGTCATTACATCAATATAAAATTTTCAACGAGTATGATGCAAATTCAAGACCAATATAAATGGATCGTTGTGTGCCAAATTTCACAATTTGTAAGTAGTTGTGTTCTAATTATACACGTCTTTAATTAAGTTTATGTGTAGTTTTTTACTTAACCTATTGATTATTTTTCTATTGCATATAAAAATTAATTCCGTGTTTAATCGGGTTAATAACGCGTATTCAATTAATTTGTTTTAAAAGAAACATTTTTTTTGGTAACCCATAAGAATGACATTTTATTGTCAGTAGGTATAGTTAGTAGTATAAATTTTATTTTTACGTTTAAGCAATTAAAGTTTTTATATTTCTACGTGCACGAATAATGTCCAGAGTAATTACTTGATTAATTCTGTCAACAAGAGCGAGATGGTAGTCAAAATTGATCGCTTTTACATTTTCACATTTCCTTCAGTTTATGTAAGTACTCAGGTAAGCTTGTATCTGAGTATTTATTTATTAATTGCATAAACAATATGATAACAAATAACAAAGTTACACCCCCAGTTTAGGATACACTAATGTTAATATTGAATAAACGAAACAGAAAATGATATTACTAATAATAATAATAATAATAATAAAGTTAGTAAATAATTCCTCCTTTTTTTTTTTTATAAATAAATTATAAAAATTTTCTACAGTCAGAAGCGCCTTCAATAGGAGTTGAAAACAAAAAACAACTAGTCCTTTTTACGCCAACGTTTCGCCTACTTTAGTGTGGGCTTCTTCAGGGCATCTATTTATTAAAAGTGAAAAAGATCATTTTTGCGTTGTCATTACAATAAAATTACAAATAGTTTTATAACATTTGTCAACAACGTATAAAATGATAACTCAAAAAATTAAAAAAATTAAAAATTAAAAATAAGTACTTACTTAATGTAAAGTGTGTTTTTATGGTTGTATTGGAACTAACTTGCATCCATTTATAAACCATCAGTGACAATACTTAAAATTTAATAAATAGACAAAATTCTCTTGTAACGTATAACAAAACGAGCAACATGTAAATATAAGACACGAACTAATACTGACATGAAATACATCAAACGTCGATAAAGATACATTTGTAAAATTTATTGATAATAGGTATGTTAATATGTACGTGTTAAATGCAAGAATGACATAATTTACCCTGAAGGAGTTCACACTAAAGTAGCCGAAACGTTGGCAAAAAAAAACCAGTTGATTTTTGTTTTCAACTCCTATTCAAAGCCCTTCTGACTGTAGAAGATTTTATAATTTATTAATAATAATAATATTTAATTGTTAATTTTTACAATAACCAATGTTAATAGAAAGATAATACCTTTTAAACTACCTCTACCTAACTCTTAAGAAAATAACTGTAGTGTAGCTAATTACTGTCGTAACAAAATTGATCTTATTCTATAATAGTAATTTTATAAAACACAGTTCTAATTCAGTACCTCTGCAGTATTCATTTTACTCTTTATTGTTCTCTACCCATTATATCGACTATTCTTTCTCTTCCGTCATTGATTTTTTTTTCTTAATTATTATTCTTAGTTTAATTAAGGGTTAAGTGGAAAGGCAGCTGTACCGAACTTCGCCCCCAATTATTTTAGTTTCAAAAATTTGAAGAAACCTTTCCTGAAGTGATCACTCACTTTGATCGATTTAATAGACAAGTGCATTATCTTTAGATTATTTTTAAATCATTTACATTTGTTGCATTAAAAAGATTCCTTTAAATTAAAGTTGTATCTTTTCCGATTTGCCGATTAATAATTTAGATGACTTCAATAGTTTAATAGTACTTTGGTACGTCCAACACATCCATTTAGAATAGATGTAAGTGAATTTTTTCTTGGTCCACTTTGATGAAAAAAAATTTTAAATCACGGGTTATAATCCAAGTTAATTGAAAAAATAAATTTAATTTGTATATTCTATGTATGTATACGTTTATTATTTATAATAAAGCACAATAATAATAATAATAATAATAATAATAATTTGTGTGAACCATATTTGAGTTTCGATCTTATAAGGGACTTATATAAATAGTCCGAGCTGTAAGCGACAAATCCAGATCCAACTTTGCATTTTGTGATACAGCAATGCCGTTTGGCACAATTGTTGTAGGTACCAATACATTTAATTTAAGAGTTGGAGGCACACTGGCAATCCCTGCAGGGGTCCGCTATACGCAAGTGTTATTACGTCGGTATTTGCTGTCCTATCTGACTGATATTTTGCACATGGACATACTTTTACATTGTAAATCGTTGATCACAATGTTCAAGTGTGTTTGTGATCAGTCAAATATTCATTTCGTCGGTTTTTACCATGGGAGTAGTACAAAACTTTGCATATGGACCTGCTTTGGCATTATGCATTGTCGAACATGATGTGTGTATAAGTATAAGCGACAGGGGGGGGCCTATCTCATCATTATTTGCATACCTCTCAGGAGCATATCCCAAAAAATTGCTATTTCTTATGTTTACTTATGTTTCAATTTTATGTCTTTGACAATGACGTGTGGTTAATTTCTGAGCCCGTCAAATCGATTTGCCTACCTCACAGGGACAGATTTCTGAAAATTCTGAAAATTGTTATGCTGGTTTCCTTTTCATCGTCGCTAGTTGAAGACATTCTAACGAATTGTTAGGGATTATTAGTTGGGTAGGCTCCTTGAAGCTGGTAAGTGATTAATTGTTCTTGATTTGAATGGGAATAATTAGTGGGTCCTGTTGGTAATTGAAGTGTTTGCGTGTTGTATGGCGCAGGAGTTTGGTTGTTTATGAAAGTTTGAGTTTGATGCGTATTTGAAATTTGTAACATTTGGACACTTAATTGAGGTTGACACATGTGTAATTAAATCCAGGCCCATTGCTTGGTGGTAGCATTTTAATGATTTATATATAAATTACCTAATGTTTTCTTTACTAGAACTAGGTAGATTAATTATAATTCGGTTTGCGATATTAAAGGTAAGACGGCTGAGGCCTCTTTATCAAACAAAACACTTAAACTTTGACTTGAACCACAGCGCGATTATTGTCAATGTTACGCTACGGAATTAAACGACTACTAATGCTGTTGGTGAGATATTTTCGGTGTTCAATTTAAAAAAAAAATGTAAGTTTTTACTGCCCGGACTTTTTGGAACATTCTGTATAATTGAACATATTTTTAAAATGTGTACTCAGTAACTCAACTAAATGTAACAAATTTTGAAACATATCTTTTTTGTTAACTAAGTTATCCTCCGATGTCAGAAGTTTGCGCCACCCTGTAGGTATATGCAAATGGTGTTAACTAGAATCAACAATTTTATTTACCGTTTCCTATAACTTACACCCTAGACATACTATATGGTTTGAAAGCTGATTAATTGTATTAACAATCCCTGCAAAGGCATATAGGGTGATTTATTTAAAAATTTTGAGATATTAATTGGTTTGCATTTTGCTTGGCCTTGTATTAATGAAATGCCCGATAATAAAAGTAATTAATACTAACAGTACATGTTAAATTATTTTAAGTTACTTTATAACAAAGCGTTAAACTTGGTATCATTTTTACTAATACTTAGCTATATTTTCTAAAATACCCATTATAATGTACTGACATGATATATTTTTTTAAAGCTCTTGATGAGGTCTTTTCGAATTTTAAACAAAATATAGTATCTTTGTTAAAAATGTAAGTCTCTGCTGCCACAACTCTTTGAAACACCCTGTATAATCAAAAATATTTTTAAAATGTACATTCGGTAACTGTAATAAAAGTTATATATTTTTATTAATTAAGTTATCCTCCGATATCAGAAGTTTGCACCACCCTGTATAACTGTTTAATTATGCTTTGAAAATCTTTTAACCTGCTATCGGTCGCTATATGAGATATTCTCTCACATTTTTGTATAAATAGGTACATATTTTTTCTGCGACAAGTACGAAACCGCCCTTCCAGGTATTCTCCCCTCAATCCTCCTACTACCACGTGTTCGCGAGTGCACTCCTTTCGATCATTCGTTCAGTTGTAAGAAATTATTTGTTGAGTGCGTGTGGTGTGAGACTTTTTTCCATCGCGCGACCAGTTGCGTTACTTAGATTTACATTTTTTTGGTGCTATCATGAGACGAGGAAAACAGCTCGTACAACTGGCTCTCCTAAAGTTTGATCAGGATGCCCATAAAGGTGAGTGCCTAAATAAACCTATACTTTTGAAATTTAGCTGATTTGATGCAGATTTGGAAATAATTGAACCGCTCGCGGTGCCGCTCTCTTTAAATGATCAAAATGAAAGATGTGATGACCCTGAAAGTGACGATGCTAGTGAGCAGAGCGTTCATGATACTGATTCAGAGCAATCGCATTCGTCATTTTCTGAAACAATGGATGACGATGAGTCAAACACAAATATTGCTTTAAATGTGCCTATGTTTCGAGGAAAAGATTAAGTCACAAAGTGGTTGAAACATGCTTAGTGTTACAAAGGTAAAACCAGACAACGAAATATCACCACACATATCACATGCGTAAAAGCTATTGCAAGACCTGCAAAATCCCTAGTTGAATGTTGGCAGTTGTTCTTTCCGGACACCGCAATTCAAAAAGTCGTCGATCGTACCAACGTCTACCTAAGTAATATGCGCAAAAATTATGCTCGTGAACGAGATTGTCCCAATACCTCCTTCGATGAATTAAGAGCTCTTATTGGCTTACTTTATCTAACTGGCTTAAAAAAAAGTCATCATACAAATGTTGCAGAGTTGTGGACCGATTATGGTACAGCTCCAGAGTGTTTTCGTGCCACAATGTCAAGCAGGAGATTTTATACATTACTACGTGCATTGCAATTCGATGATATAAATACTCGAGATGAGCGCAAGAAAACCAATAACTTAGCTCGAATAAGACAACAGTTCGACGAATTTGTATCCCGTTGTCAGGCTAATTATAATGTAGGTGAATATGCAACAGCAGATAAGATGACCGAAGCTTTTCGAGGACGATGTAGATTCAGGCAATACATTGCTAATAAACCGGCCAAGTATGGCATCAAAATATATGCTCTAGTTGATGCCAGAACATTCTATAGTTCCAATTTAGAAGTTTATGTTGGAAAACAGCCCGATGGACCCTACAATTTTAATAATAGTGCAGCTAGTGTAGTGAAAAGACTTATCACACCAATTCTCAACACAGGTCGCAATATCATCATGGACAATTACTTTACGTCCTTACCCTTAGCCAACGATCTTTTGGTGAATCACAGAACTACAATCGTTGGTACATTACGTAAAAACGAGAGAGAGATTCCACCGGAAATGTTAGATATTAAACAAAGACCAGCTAAAAGTAGTATGTTCGACTCAGAATTAGAAAGCGACACGAAACCTGAAATCATTACGTTCTACAATTTGACTAAAGGGGCAGTAGACGTCGTAGATGAGATGAAAACTCTCTATTCTGTGGCTAGAGTTAGTTGCCGTTGCCCCTTGACACTTTATTTCTCTATGCTAAACATTGGGGGTATTAACAGTTACATTATACACAAAATTAATAACACCGAGCACATTAACGAACGCCGTCTATTTTTGAAGGAACTAGCTCTAACCGTAATGAAGCCACACTTAGTGAATCGTGTACAAATTGGAAATCTTTCGTTGAGTTTAAAGTCAGCAATATCAAGAATAGCAGGAATACCAATTGAGAACAGTAGTCCTCAACAATGTGAAACCGCTGGGTTTTGCTACTTATGTCCTAGAAGGAAAAACCGCAAATCCAAAAAATGTTGTAATTCATGTAATCGTCCAATTTGTCTCGAGCACACAACACATACTTGCGTCAATTGTAGAGCTTTAAAACGCTGAAGAACAATAAAAATACGGTATATGTTTGTTAATATACAAGCAACACTTTATGTTTGAATTACCAGAAGTTGAGGCTGTTTTGTTAGCATTTTTATTATTTTTTTTTCGATTTTATTGTATGGAACTGTTTTATTGTATATTCCCATAAGTCTAATAAAGAATTATTTACAAGCTCCATGAAAAACGTTGCAAATAATAGTCACTCTTTCCAAAACTGAAGCACGTGAGAGAAAATCTCAAGCGCGACCAACGGTGTGAGATTAAACTTAGCGACTAATGGCGGGTTAATATTGTTTTATTCTTAACTTAAGATATACATAAACCTTCAAGTTTACATGAGAGTGTTGTGTAAAATTGTGTGCTGTGATTTTGATTTTGTTTAGTTAACAATTCAATCAGTAATCTGTGAAGTAGAAATTATATTTAATCGGCTTTAGAACTTTACACCTAAGTATTCTAATATTTTAAACTTTCTCGATGTAATTAAAATTCATAAAATAACGCTGCATAACTATCACTAAGTTTTAAAATACACAATAGCACAGTATAATATTTCTACAATTTAAACTTAACATTAGAAGCGAAATATTTGTAACTCCTATAACTAATAGTAGCAAAAGTTCGTCTTGTTAGTAGGTACTTCTGTTGGATTGTTGGCGGAATAAAAAGCCGCGAAAAAAGACCGGCGAAAAAAAAAGCGGCGAAAAAAAGCCGACGGACTTTCGCTGTAGTTTCTCAAGATTATTATTATGAAGATTATAGTATGGCCGCCTCCAGATTGTACAACAATAAGAAATTCTACAATGTATTAATTAATGATGGTGGAACGTAAATGATATTTTATAAACTCCATGCATTGATCGGTACTTTGTGTCAAAAGATTTTCTGTTTTGTTCACATTTGTAATTGACTTTTCGTCATACAAAATAAAATATTTTACTTTAGAACTTATACCATAACAACTATTATACACTTTAGTTTAGAATATAAATAATTTAATTTTTAAAGTTCATTTCCAAATCCAAATTTAGAAATGTATTTTATAACTTGCAACTTTTTTGAAAATGTATTTCCAATTCGTCTTAAAACTAATTCTCTTCTAGTTACTAAGAAAAGTTCTGACTTTTTTTTTTCGGAGGCTTTTTTTGCGATTTTTTTTCCGTCGGTTTTTTTTGAGATTTTTTTTCCCGCGGTTTTTTATACCCCGGCTTTTAATTCCCCGGCTTTTTTTCCTAGATTCCTGCTTCCAGGAATTATAAGGTACGGAATACCGTTGCAATTGGTTACCAGAATAATTGATATTACAGTTTGCAATTAATATTATGTATTGTATGAATATGTAGATACTTGTGTAATTGAAATTTGTGTTATAAGTTATAATAATTAAACATATTGATAGTTACAGAGATATAAAACTTCAGGTTAACCACACAATTAATATTGACACAGTCTTAGTCTTTACAACTCATTTTATGAAAGACCGTTTTATCAAATTTATTGTCTGATAAACTAGACAAAACAAGAACATAAAAAGCGCATCCAATTAGATATTATGTATAGTATGTATAAAAAATAAACATTGCCCCTTTCTAATTGTTGTATTTTGCTCGATTGTAATGAATGAACATGGATATTGTAAGCTTTGTGTTGAAGGGTTTTTAAAGGATTATATGGAAGCACAGTTAAATGTTGTTATTAGTTTGTAACCGTGCTCTGTCACTTCGATTTAATATTTTGTCGCCGATCCCAACTTTTTTAAATTTGTTTCTCGCATTTTGAATATTTCAAATTGCTCTGTGAATTTATATTTTTTACGAAGCTGCGGATTTTGTTTTAAAAAATTTTTCTAGAAGGGAAGGTTTAAATGAAAGAGGAAAGTTAACTGGATTTAATTAAGTATTGTAACTCAATGACTGTTGAGTTATACGTATTTTATTAATTTATTTAATTAAAATTCGTATATAGCGTTTCGGTGCATTCAAGTATCGTACGTATCAAAACATTAAGTTAGGTTATTTTGTTTGCTTTCCGAGTTTGAAACAAAAATAATTTATTCGTAACAGACAAATTCTGTACATTGATAAATATTATAATAATGTATGTAATTCAGTCAGTCACCTACATACAATCTTCGTCATTGAAATTGTAAATTCATGATATAACAAACTGCACGTCAGTATAAAGTTAGTCATGTTATAATTTGAGTAAAACCTTAGTATTTATTAACATATTACTTCACATGTTATGAAATAAGATGGGGAGTTATGCGACGTTATTTAAACCGAAAATTTTAACGCTCTTTTTTTCACTTCTTCCGACGTATCTGAGTCAGTACGATATAATAAAGCAAACAAAATTTTTGCCCCACTATGTAACTTTGTACATGGCGCTTATTTATAATTCCGCAAATATGATTACATTTTGGGCAATTTCTATGTACCTAAAAGGGCCAATAACCTACACAGATTTTCGAATAATAATTAGGAAAATATTGCTTTCACACATTTTTGTTTCGAATAAAAGTTGTTTATAATTTAATTATACAGAACTTTTGTTTAAACTGTTTTTTGATTTGTTAAGTAATTACTGAGATCAATCAGGTGACAATAATTGTTGTAACAATATCTCCACCAATATCAATTTTACAAAAAGTTGAGGGGAAAAATTTTTCTAAATTCTATTTTCTATAGCTTATGTTTGAAATATTTTTTAAAAACGCAATTCTATTTTCAATTATGGGGTCATGTGTAGTTGTGCGGTAAACGCTAGTTTATAATTATGACAACATATTGTAGTTATATTACTTCACCCTACATTAACTCCAATATGAATACAACAAGCACGAGAACCTAAGGTGCTACTGGCAATGATTTTAACAGCGTCTGTATACTTGTTCTCAAAAGAGGTGGTATAATGCAGGAAACAAATTCTTCTGTAATTTAGGAGAAAAATTGTTTCATATAATAATGAGGAAACAACGGCAAATTTTTATTTCGTATTTTTTTTATCCCTTAAGCAAATTAAACGCTCGAACTTTGTTCTCGCGATTAAAAATTCTTGCTTGGATAATCTGCATACTAAAACACATATACAATAAATAGCTATCATTTGCATAGTAACTGTTTTTGTAAATGAAATTGTTTGTTATTATTATTTGTCAGTTTTTAATTCCGTAATATCTAATTTGGGCTTTTCTACAATCACAACCTGAAGCCACATAAGAAATAATTGAAATGTAATTTTTTTGCACCACCATACGTGATTTTTGCGTAAACGCTGTGTAAAGACGACTTGTTCACTTTAAGAAATAGAAGTTTGAATAAATTAATGATTTTCTCGATAATTTCTTTTTCTCACCAAGTATCGATTTTAATATAATGCCTGATAATGCTCATTTCAACATTATTTACGTTGCCTCTAATTTTCTTAATGTTAACATTTTATAATATTCTACTAATCGCTTGAGGAGAAATTCCTTTTCTGATAACAATTGTGATTTCTACTCAACATTTAGAACTTTAAAACACAGAAAAAAAAGCCGAAAACAATTAGGTCATTGTTGGTTGCTTTAAAGAGGGTCATTTAATATGTCACTGTTTGTGCGTAAGTATTGTACTAATTCAAATACGTAAATGTTTATGTTTATTACAACAAAATCTATGCCGCTGATAATACTACACATTTCTACTAATCTTCTATTATGTCTGCTGTTAGTCATTAGCCACGCCTTCCGACCCTAGAATTTAGAAAATCTTTTGAAAATAGCGGTTTTTATAATTACAATATTAAAAGTATATTATTAAATTAGTTGTATAAGCAGTCTATTGTTCAACGAGAGGAATAATGGAACGAGTTGAACAATAGACCCCTTATATAACGAATTTAATACAATATTTTTTCCAATTGCTTTATTATTCTAGTAAATGTAAAAAATTTCTTTGCTGAATATAGTAACTTATATAGAGTGCGCTGCTAAAATATTATTCAACACTTTTGCTGTGTAATGAAAAATTTTTTATTACATTTAATTGAAAAAAAGATACTAATTACACCAAACAATTCATTCTGTCACTGTTATATACGCAGAATTTTTGTAGAATCCAAACATACCAATTCCCCATATGATGACATTTAAAAATCAAGAGTTGATATTAATTACTTGTAATTGAAACGTCTTATCAAAATTTTGTTAAGACTAAAACATGTCCGCAATTATATGTTACATAGTTTCCCAAAGTTTTAAGTCGCTAGGTTTAGCAGTTTTCAAGTTACAAGCATGTTTCCATCTTTTAGATAACCCTGTAGTAATCTGTACCTTATTAAAAATGTTTTAAGTTTTTGAAGTTGTAATTTTCTAATCAAAAATATTTTGCTTTTGGAAGATGTAGGGGAAAGACGGGCAAAACGGCGCTTGTAGGCACATCTGTATCGCCATCTATCTATAGTGAGTGATGTAAAATGTAGAGAATAAGCGACTTTACCTGTTACAATAGTAAGGTCTTAACTTTAAAAAACCTATTTTACAATGTTACTACTTGTTCACATAACCTCATAACAACCATGTTTTGCTGAGTATAGTGAAAGGGCAAAATGGACCCATAACGGTCCATGAGCCATTTTACCTTCTTCAACAAAAAACTTGTATTTTCTATTTCACATCTTTAGATGGTTAGCAACTATATAAGGAAATCGAACAAACAGACATGGTCTCAGGATTTGATAAAATTAGCCGTTGAAATTGTATTTAGCAAAGGTTAGAACTTCGGAAGATTTCTAAAACATATAACATCTCATGGACAACATTAAAACGCAGAGTACAGTTGTATAGAATAAACGGAAATAATGATGAAACAATAACGAAGAAGATGGGTCGTTTTTATACTATATTTAGTAAAGAGCAGGAAGAAGAACTGGCGACTTACGTCAAAAATATGGGATCTTGGTTGTTTGGCCTCACAACAAAAGATCTAAGATTTAGCAAAAAATCGTATAAAACATAACTTTAATCATGATACAAAAATGGCCGGCAGATATTGGCTCGAAAATTTCTTAAAACGAAATATTACTCTAAGCCTTCAAAAATCAGAAGCCACTTCGGCTGCTAAGGCTAGTGAGTCTAATCCAGTTGCAATTGAAAACAATTTTTCGCTTCTATTAAAAATTATTGACAAATACAAATTGACGATAAGATTTTTAACGTTGATGACCACAGTGCCCAAGTCCTTACCAATACTAATTGGTACCGAAGGGAAGAAACAGGTTGGTTTATTAACATCCGCTGAGCGAGGTCAACTAGTCACCATTGTGTGCTGCTTCAGTGCTGATGGGTCAGACATGACGCCAATGTTTGTGTTTCTACGTAAGTGATTTAAACCAGAGTTGATGAACAATGCCCCCAGAGGATCCTAGGTGAAATGCCATGAGAGTGATTGGATACAGAAAAACTTTTTTAAAAATGGTTTTAAAAGTTTATTACATTTTCAAAGCTTGTAAAGACACTACAGTGTCAAACAAAAAAGGTTACACTCAAGAAGGGCTGTTATTGCCTTATCGCCGTATTATAAAGAATTAGAAACTTTACAGATTAATGCAAAGCAAGTTAAGAAAAGAGTTGAGTTTGATAATCCCGCGACAAGCAAGGATATTAAAGGAAAAAACAAAAAGACCGTTACCAAGGACTTAAACGTAAATCAGGATTCTTCTGATGAAGAAAGTGACGTAGACTGTTTGTATTGCAAATATTTATAGTCTCACGAAGGTTGGTTCTCAATGCAAGAAATTGCGCTGGCGTCAAAGATGAGGACGAGGATGTTGTTTTTGTCTGTGAAAACTACCAAAGTTAGTTTTTCCTAGAGTTCATTTTGTCTTCTCAGTGGTGCCATTTTTCCTTCACGAAGAATTGTTACTTTATAGAACTGTGGTTTTTAGTTTATCAATAAAGTGTATAGTTCTCTTCAAAATGAAAAATTTTCTTAGTGGTGCCGTTTTGCCTTCTGTTCCCTTACTTATTTCAGTTTTAATAGCGCTGAAAGTATTTAATTTATTTTATTAGTTATTGAGTACTAACTTATTTATCTATTTTATATTTTAAAAAAATAAATACTTTGGAACTGAAATGGGTGAAGAAGAACTTTTATAACTGACACACGGTTAACATATTTGATATAGCGAAGTTTCTTTGTTTTCAATACTAAAACGAGTGTTGACTTTTACTTTTTCAATAATTTCTCAAAATTTTATTAATATTACTTTAAGAAAAAGTCTAAACTAAATTCGTTTATAGAATTTAATGAAATAATATCCTGTGACTTTTGAAACTATTTTTAAAGAGATACAGAAATTCCACAAAATTAATTTGTAATTGAAACCAACTTTGATGTGGAATAATAAAAAAATATGTACATAAGTAACTAAAAACTAATATGGATTACCTATATGGGTTGGTATTGGTTTTTTTAAGCTCGGATTATTCTGTCAATCTTGGATGACCATACATAATACACCATTAAGTACTTTAACTTTATCATTTAATGTTTGTGATTTGTAGAAGTGATTGATTTATTTTTCGTTCAGTGGTCAACAAGAACATGTAGAACTATTTTGATAATTTTTGTTTATTTCAATAATGTATTACAAACATACTTTTAATTCGTGAAAACTTATCTTTTTCTGTAAAAAAACGTTTAATAAAAAAACATTCTAGGAATAATATGAGGTCAGTTAACTAAAACGCAATTACAGCAAATTCAATAAATTACGAAGTATTTAAAATATGTTGCAATAATACATAATGCAATAGGTATATATTTCTAGGGCATATATAAAACAATCACATAAAAATGATTTTATGTTTTGTTTATAGCTGACAATAAAATTTATTACTACAATATTAATTCTACGTACTATTTTACATTTTTTAAACAAAAGGTATGTAATGCAATGAAAATTTAATAAGTATTAACTTCCACACTCGCACAATGAATGCAAGATTAAATTCAGAGTTTATGATACCAGTTGGGTCTATTATGACTAGTTGTATTTTTGAACCACTCTATTACTCATTATATTTGCCGTTTACATGTATTCAATTTAAATAATTAATAGTATATTACATACCGAGGCAGAAAGTTTTATATTCCCGTCGAGAGAATTATAGTTTACCGAGAGGCGCAGCCTCGAGGTAAACTATTTCTCGAGACTCGGGAATAGAACTTTGCCGAGGTTTGTATACTATTTTATTCACAATCATTAATTTTTCAAAAATCTTAAAAAAATTAATTACTGTTACTTATCATAATGCCATGACTTGACATCAATTTTTAAAAAAGCAGGCGATGGAAACAGCCATATTGTAATGCAATCAAATTTTATTTGTCGCGTTATTTTAATAATGTCTGAATCAAGCGAATTTATACATTGTACTCCTCCAGAATTACGCGAAGCGGCCGAAAGCGTGGAAAAAGCTTGCTTCCAGAAAAAGTAAGGAGAGATATGAATTAGTTTATCGTATGTTTAAAGATTGGTGCAAGAATAAAACAGTACATAACGTTTCGGAAAATGTCGTGCTAGCGTACTTTGGGGAGTTAGCTAAAGTTAAAAACCTTCTACTTTATGGGCGACTTACTCTATGTTGCGAAAAACATTAAATATAAACGAAAATATTGATCTGTCGCGATTTTCAAAACTACAGGCGTATTTAAAAAACAAAACGTTGGATACTTAGCTAAAAATCGAGCGTCTTCACAGCTACTGATATTAATACATTTTTAAATGACGCACCAAAAGAATTTCTTCCACAAAAGTAACTTTCATTTATTGAATGCAACTACATGCTAATATATAAATTTTAGGTTGCTCTAATAATTGGTGTATCTGGTGCTTGTCGCAGTGATGAGCTTTACAAAATGAAGGTTACAGACATCAGTTTCCTAGAAGATAAAGTTTGTATTACGATTCCGAATACTAAAACCTATCAACCTCGTTCATTTGTTCTTACCAATCCTCAATGGATTGCAATGTTAGTCGAATACATTGGTCTTCGAGAAAATGTTATAAATGAGAAGTTGTTTATGCAGCTGCGATTTGGCAAAATTACAAAACAACCATTTGGGCATAATTCTATTGGATCATTTCCTAAAAAATTGCAGCTCACCTAAAATTAAATAATATAGAAGCATATACGGGGCATTGTTTTCGTAGAACGGCTGCTACACTACTTGCCGATAATGGTGGAGACGTGATACAATTAAAGAGGCTGGGAGGGTGGAAGTCTAGTGCGGTGGCTGAAAGCTATGTTGACAAATCGTTAGATGGACAAATTCAAGTAGCACAAATGTTATCTACGCAACGTACCTCAACTTGCACCAATCCCCCATTATCACAGCAGGAGACATATACAACAAATCTTTTCTCACTGTCACAACCGGGGCCTTCTACTTCATCCAGTGTTGATTCACAGTCGGCACACTTTAATATAACAAAGGAGGAAATGAAAGGATGTTTAAATGTGAACATAAACACTTACGGTAATTCTAATGTAACTATTAATTTTTCAAAATAAGATAATTTGTGTTTTATTATACCGCTTATCTTGCTCTATTTCCATTTGCGTTGTAATCGAGACTATGACTACCTCAACAATAAGATAGCCCTATAATCGAGGTTAGGTATACACTCCCTGGGTGTAAACAAACCTTGCAATTTTATGGAAGTAAGTAATTAAAAGATTTATGTGCTTATTTATTTAAGCAAATGGTTCCATAATATCATTAGTAATTACGTCTTAATTTAAATTGCTGTGGTGTCAAAACAATGTGTATATTAGTTGTTTGTCGTGGTAAATCATGAGTTACTCTGTTGAAACTACGGATAGCAGTAGTTGAATGACCTTCTTGAACAGATCTATAATTAGTAGTAACTAATGCAAATTCACACATAAACCTTCAAACATCTCATCTCCACTAAGCTTATGTTATGGTCACTTTCATGATCGTATAACCGTCTCTTCATGCTTTTCCTTTTCGTTCGTACCAATCTAAACTTGAAACAGAATATTGTTTGTCATATCACAAATACAGAGTTAGGATCCAACTATTATTTAACTTATCTGTAAGTTCATCGGATGTTCCTATGATCGTATAAACCAAATACTATATTTTCCATTCGGTGATCCTAATAATTAACTGATATAAAATGTTTAAAACATACAAAAGCATTCTTCTGCTTGCATTCATGAAAATTTTTTCCTTTAATGGCGTTTAGCTATTTCTCTCTCCGATCTGTGATGATGCAGTCAAATGGGGTTGATAATCGCTGATGTTTATAGTAAAATCACTGGAATGCGAAAAACCGTACTTATACTTTTTCCTTAAAACTTTATACACAACTGAGTACTTCCACAATTAACAATATAACAAAACCAAGATATTTTAAATCGATTTCTAAAGCCATACGACGAACTTAAGGCGTATTTTATGGTTATGTTTTTAATTGTGTTTACATTTTTAGTATACTTCACAAGCGCTCGAGTGGCGTTTTAAAGAATTAGTAACCGGTCAGTAATAATTATTCCTGGCTAGCTGGTAAAAATTTTGAACACCAATTGTGTAATCGCCTATTTCCCAACTTTTCACATGCAGTGTAATTGGCATATTACAATATGATTGTGAATAAAATTTATTACACAATTAAGATATAATAAAATAACTCTTAGAAATTAATTTCCCTAAAAGGTAATACTACACCTCCAAAATCATTACAATGTGAATATTTTCGAAAATTTGGCTGAAGAGGGAATAGTTGCTAATACACTTGCTGCGTTTCCTCTCTGAATCCCGACACTGATTCTTTGGGTCAGAAAAAGCTGTGAATCTAGGTTCCTCTATCTTTTCTCGCAGCCGAGACCCTCAAACTAAATTAAGGGCTCCAAAAACTCCAAAAATGTCCACTGCGAATGGACATAGAATATATTGACTGGGCATGGCCGCGTACGTTTGACGTTTATGGGCTTCGACTGTGGCAGCTGTCGCTTCGGGAGTATTTGAAGTTGAGGAGAGGTAGCTGGCAGCCAAAGTGTTCACACAAGTGGAAAACATGCTATTTTCATGATGTCGTTGATCGCCGAGTGACGGAAAAATCTTCCTACACTTTTCTGACAGGTTACTCAACTTCCTTCCCGGCATGTGAGGGTAACAGAGGTTGGCACCTAGGCGAAGACCAGTTGCGACCCTTAAAGACCCATCGTCGAGCATAGTTCCAAGTGGCGGGGAGGGGAGAGCTTTAAGTCATGCCCCGATTCTTTCCTCGAGCACGCCAGGAGAAGAGCTTTATCCTGAGGTAATTTTGCGTTCTCGAGCAGGCGCGCAGTCCGGTTCTCTAGAATCGGGGTTTCCCATTCTTTTTGTGTGTTGACTGCCGGGAGTTTAGGATTATGGGCTAGGAGATTCCAGGTGTCAAAGGCTACCACTCTGTCAATATCATTTGGAGGGTCGAAAGGTAACATGCAGCTGACTAGCTGGATTGTGCTCTCCACAGAAGACAGAAAGGCGAGGACTGCAATATCACTGGAAAGACGGATGCCAATTATGGACGGAGAGGGATGCTTGCTCCCATCTCTCTTCCTCCAAAGTGACATTCAGCAGGTCGGACAGACCAATCCGGATCCTATCGTCAAAATTTTCCAATAGTTCTGGAAATTTGAAGGTCGGGCAGCACCTCAGTATATACACCAACTTTGGTATGGCTAAACAATTTTTGAGCAAAAACAAGGTTGTGTAACTAGGAAGAGAGGACAAGTGTTGAATCATTCGGCTAACTTTTTTAATTTTGTGAACCAACGCTTGAGGGATTGCTTTGTCGGTCAAAAGGTCTCCCAAGAGCATAACCTCATCCCTCTTTAAAATTTTGATTTTTGAGCGAAGAGTAGCGATTACTTCCACCCATTCTTGATTCTCGTCTCCAGTCACCAGGAGTTCACATTTCTTGGGGTTAAGGGGGAAACCCAGCTTTTGCGCGGCTGCAATGACCAATTGAAGATCCTCGAACACTACTCCGCCAAGTGTTCCATTATCTAAGTATCATTGATTCAGTTCAGATTTGAGAGATTTGACAAGGGGGTGAATTATTTTGCAGAAGAGTGGCAAGAAGAACGAATCTGCTTGTTGTAATCCGTTCTCCGAGGGGACAATGTCGCTACCATAGAATAAGTGAGTCGGAGCACTGTATCCCAGGTGGGTTAGTGGAAGCATTATAAGAGGGGTTCTCTTGAACATTATTGCCTGATGAGAGAGTTGTAGGCGTTTCTAAAATCTAATTTCAAAGTAAGTCCGGGGACATTTTTTGACAGAAATAGTCTGGTAGCGTGAACCACTGCCTCCCATCTACCTGGGATTCCAAATCCTATCTGGTGTGGGCAAAGACTAGGACCTATTTCTTCCACAGCAATCTGACAAACTAACTTAGCAGCAATTCGTCTTAGGGGCACCCCACGCTATGGGGGGGAGTCTTCCTCCTTTTTTCCAGGGCCGTAAGGTTTGCTCTAAATAGAAACGGAACAATAGAGATAGGGACATTACCAGCCAACATTAGATTAATCACTTGACTGAGGGCATTCAATAAGTCATTCCCTGCTTGGTCAGTTAAGCGTGAGGTCAGGTCCTTGAGATGGGCAGAGCTTAGTCCATCAGGGCCATTTGTACTGCCGGGCGGAAAAGATTTTCGAGTTTTTGACACTGCTTCCTGGTCTACCACCGGTGCTATTGAGATTAGCGTTGGGAGTGTGAAATCCCTAGATTGGCTGGGGTGCATGTTTTAATAAAGAATGTAATAAATGATCTAAACCCATCTACCACTAAATGATATTAAGAATTCACTGTAATTTTTTTCTTGTTAAGAAGAAAAATTTGTTATTAATATTTCAAAAATTACAAACATTTGAATTATATAATTATTATTAAATTAATAAGAAGTAGAGATTAAAATGTACAAGTTATTGATGTTTCGTAAATGTAACTTAAAGTCTTATTTGTGAACATCCTGTATGTTTTACAAAATGCATTTATTGATGTTAGTATTTTTTTTTAAATTAAAACTTAAGATAGGCTGTTAAAAAAACTGATTATATCATTATATAAATGATTTTTAAAAATTTACATTTTACACATCTGGTAAACCGTTTCTAGTACGACACACGACACTAATGTATTTCTGAAGCATGAATATTAAATTTTTTTCTAGAAACATAATTATTTATGTATGATGTACTTACACATTAAATATTTACACTATGATTTTCTGGGCTATTGAACCGTGGTATGTTGGAACTTCCCTCTCTTCTTCCAGAAGTTTCATTTGCTGCTACGGCAAACATCTTCAGTGGCATGGTCGTAAATCTCGTTTCAAGTCTCTGCCTGATATCAGTCAACGATTTTCGGAAGTCTACTAATAGTTTTTTTATAAGAAATAATAATGATCACAAGCGGTCCAACAAAACGTTTTAATCTTATAGTATCTGTGAGCAAATTGTAGCTTTGAGCGAAATCATATTTGTAATTTTTTAATCCTTTTTGGAGAGTTTTGATGACAGTTTTGGAAAGTAATCTACGAGTTTAAAAAAAAATTATTATGATCAAAACGTTCAGCCCAGTAATTAAAAAGTTGTTTGACGTACTATACAGATTGCCTGTCGCCCGTGTTTCAAAGTTAAAAAATCACAGCAGCGTAATATTTTCACATAAATGGGTGAGCAACACGCTCAGCTAGATTTATTGAAAAGACGTAATTAGTAATACAATTTCAATGATTGATAGACGGTATACACTATAAATGTGGTTATAAGAGGCATCAGCAAATAAATTTTAATTTGATAAGCAACTTCCAAAAAAAATTACTTAATTTAGCCTATTGAAAGATTTACAAACTTCAATGTGTTATAATGCCATTCAATTAACAAACTTTTAAATAATTCTTAGAAAAAAAAAGAAAGTGACGCTTGAAGAAATCGTATACTTTGTATGAAATCTAAACAGCCGCTTAATTTATATTGTCAATAAAAGGATGCGAAAAAAATGTTCCTTTTTCCAACATCAAAGTGAAGTTTCTGAATGTATTATTTTTCTGTGTCATGTTCAATTTTAAAAGGTCTATGATAATCAGTGGCAAAATAAGTATTTGGTAATTATAATAACAAAGCATCTTTTGGATGTTGACAAGTTGTTCAATAATACCAACACACGAAATAATAAAAACACCACACTTTTCCCCTTCTAGATCAGCAAACAGTTTACCTTTTAGACGCTTACTTGCAATGTAAAATTGTTGTTGCAGGACGGGGATACAAAAAACAAATTTTTGTGCCTATTGCATTTTTTTACTTACTTTGGTTTTCTTTATGAGCGCTTTATTAAATTATTTTAAGGTTTGATACAATAATAATAATAATAATAAAATAAGTTCGTGAGTTAGCAGAGGTTCACGTTCGAAAAATGTACTACAGTCTCCCGAGGTACACCGTGGCGAAAGCAGCACTGGTCCGCGTATGGCTACTGCAATAGTTTGTCCATTATTATCGAAAAGGCCAGGGTCGGAAATTCAGTCCCCACCTACTTTAAATGTTTCGGTAAATGTTCAACCACCGACCACTAAAGCAGGCAAGCAACGGCAACGCATAAAATGGACTACGGACATGAACATTCACATCATGCGCGCGCATAACACACCACCAAAATTATTGAAACATTTCCATAAACCATTTAAGAAAATAAAAACACAAACTAAACACGAACAACACAACCAACATATCACAGAATATATAGACAACCTTAAACAAAAACTCGCAGCCAAAGCACAAAGACTGCACACATACAAAACATGCACACTGCGCAAACAACAAAACGCACTATTTACAAACAACGAAAAATATTCTACAAAACTTTAAAATGAGACACAATTCAGACACAAAATAACGGTACACCAACACAAAAACAACTTATAGATTACTGTAAGCCACTACCACATAATAAAAATGCAAATTGGATCAGGAAAGAGGAACAGAACACAGAATACATACCCCAAATGAGATTTACAAACATATCACCACAGGAACTCACAGACGTAATAAATAAAACACACAATTTGAAAGCACCGGGGGCAGACGGAATTCAGAATTTCTGGTATAAAAAATTATTCTGTATACACCTAATGTTAGGAAAAACCATAACACATACACTAAACAATCCACACACAACAGCTACATTTCTAACACAAGGCACCACATACATGAAACCCAATTCTTCAAATACACACAACCCAGCACAATACAGACCAATCACATGTCTACCAACACTTTACAAAATAATCACATCATGCATCACAAACAAAATATATACACATATAACACAACGCAACATACTTACAAAACAACAAAAGGCTGCCGCAGGGGTCACAAGGGTTGCAAGGAACAAGTTCTGATAGACTCAGTAATTCTTGGGCAGTCACTCAAACAAAACAGACATCTACACACAGCATACGTCGACTACAAAAAAGCATTTGACAGCACACCACACTCATGGTTAATACATATGCTGCAATTATACAAAATAAACACAACGCTCGTGGCATATTTACAACACATTATGGAACACTGGAAAACAACGTTGCACCTAACCCTAAACAATACACACTTAAAAACAGATACCATATAAATACTCTTTGAGCCCCTTTGGTTTTGCCTAGCTCTTAATCCACTCTCCAACACACTAAACAACACGAAATATGGTTTTCACATAAAACATAATAAAACAACCCAATATACACTATCACATTTGTTATACATGGACGATATCAAAATATACGCAGACACAAAACAACACTTACAACTATTACTAAACATAACACACAAATTTTCAAAAGACATACGTATGGAGTTTGAGGTGGACAAATGTAAAACATTACACTTAGAAAAAGGAATTCTAAGTACTGAAAAAGTACCGGTCGGAAATGGGTTTATCAAATCTATGGAAGAGGGCGAACTTTATAAATATTTGGGATTCCAACAGGCTAAACTCACACAACACACACATAAAACAAACACTGACCAAAGAATACACAGACAGATTAAATGTACTACTAAAAACACAATTAAATTTAAAACACATCACAAAAGCCATAAACACATACGCTATACCCACACTTACATATTTCTTTAGAGTCATACATTGGACACATACAGAATTAGAAAAACTCCAAAGAAAAACATGTCTTGACCTGGATGTACACTTAGGATTCTTCCGAGCTTCCATTGTAATGGTGGCGTGTTGTCTTCTTTGATGAAAACCAGTTCACCTATCGTTACATTTTTCATTTTATTCTTCCACTTTACGCGATGTTGCAACTCGGATACGTATTCTTTCTGCCATCTTTTCCAGTAATGCTCGACCATTTGCTGTATTTTATTGTAGGTACTCAGACGATTTTCTTCAGCATCTAATAGAGGTATGTCTGGTAACGCAGTTATCGGTCTTTTGATTAGCAGATGTGCCGGTGTTAGCGGAGCAAGATCGTTTGGATCGGAACTTAGGGGGGTTAAGGGTCGGGAATTAAGTATGCTTTCAATTTGTGATAATACAGTGTAGAAAGCTTCAAATGTTAATGTAGTATTGCCGACGCAATATAAATGATGTTTAAAAGATTTAACACCCGCTTCCCATAAACCTCCAAAATTTGGTGCCTGTGGTGGTATAAAATGCCACTGCACACCTTCATCCTTTAAAATTTGATAAATATATGTATAATGAGTTTTCAAGAATAAATGAGTATCTTGTAATTTTTTGTTTGCTCCAACAAATGTTGCATTATCTGAGTATAAATTTAGAGGAATTCCTCTTCTAGCAACGAACTTCTAAGCGCGGCAACGAAAACATAGGTTGTTAAGTTTGAAACAAGCTCTAAATGAACCGCTTTAGTTGACATGCATACAAATAAACATACGTAAGCCTTAATTAATTTCGCTCCGCGCAATGCTTGATCCTTTATCAAAAAAGGTCCTGCGTAATCTAAACCTGTATTTATAAATGGCATACGTGGATCGGTTCTGACATTTGGTAGGTTACTCATCAAATACGTGCTTGGTTTTGCATTGCAACGAAAGCAGGTTATACATTTGTGAACAATTTTCTTGCAAATGGTCCGACCAGACGTCGGCCAAAATTTTTCCCGAATAGAAGCAAGAAGTTGCTGAGGACCGCAATGTTTTAATCAAATATGCTCGTTGCGTATAATAAGTTCGGTTATTTTATGTTTGTGAGACAATACAATTGGATGCTGTTTATTAAAATTTGTATCGAGAAATTAATAGTCGCCCTCCTACTCTAATTATTTGATTTTCATCCATAAAAGGACATAATGATAAAATAGAACCACTTGCAAGAATTTGTTTGTTTTAATTAATTTTTCATATTCATTTGGAAATAACATCGTTGACTGAACTTAATTAAACAATATAAAGCCTCCTGGTTTTCATGTACAGTTATTAGTCCCATATAACGATCTTGACTTGGCAACTGACAATTTCTTATAAATCTTAAAATATAAACAAATATCGTTTGGAGTTTTGAAAGAGATGAATATTTATCATATATTGAAACAAAATTGATTACAGTTGAAACATTAATTATTTTACGCTCTTCGGGTAAATTAAAAATTTCTATATTATTTTGCTGGGGCCAATTTTCTTTATTTAATGACAACCACTGTGGACCTTTCCACCATAATTCAGAATTGGTAAGTATTTTCGTGGTTACACATCTAGAAATTAAATCGGCAGGATTTTCATGTGACCTAACGTGATTCCAGTTGTCGATATTAGAAAGCCACTGTATTTCACCTACTCTATTGGCCACGAACGTCTTCCACCTTAATGAATCTCCCCTTAACCAACATAGCGCAATTGTGGAATCTGTCCACCAATAATAGTCTAGAGTCACATTAATTGAAGTTAAAACCTTTTTTAATAAATTTGCAAGTAACGTGGCTCCGCATAGCTCTAAACGTGGCAAAGTTATTTGTTTAATTGGGGCTACACGTGATTTTGCACATAATAGGCAGCACGTAATTTGGTTATCTGTTGATTCACACCGCAAGTAGACCAGTAAGCAACTGTGGAGGCATCGCAAAACCCATGTAATTCTAATTTCTTTTTAGTTGCAGTTGGGACTTGTCTAGGAATACTGACAGTATTTAATAAAACTAACTCCGATTTAAAATCTAACCATATCTTTTCTAGGTTGATTGGAATTTTTCATCCCAATCAATCCGTTCTTGCCAAAGTTTTTGAATTACAATTTTAGCCAAGACAATTACCGGACACAATAGGCCTAAGGGGTCAAATATTTTCGAAATAGTTGCCAAAATTGATCGTTTAGTATTTTTAATTGTATCGTTTATATTAATTCCGTATTTAATGCAATCATGCATAGGATCCCAAAGTATTCCTAACGTTCGATTATCAATTTTACTTCCTAGACAAATAAGATTCGATTGCAAGTTATCATTTAAATGAAATTTTGAGAATAATTCTTGTTTGTTTGTTGACCACTGTCGTAATTCAAAATCGCCACTAGTAAGAATTGACGTGATTTCACGTTGTGTTTTCAATAATTCTTGAATAGAATCAAATCCTAACAGCAAATCGTCGACATAAAAATTAGTTATTATTATTGAGCTACCCAATGGAAATTTCTCTTTGCAATCTTTCCCTAATTTTTGAAACATCTAGTTGCGAGGAAACTAGCTAAAGCAGTTCCGTATGTGACGGTATTTAATTCGTAACACTTTAATGGATCATCTTCGTTGAAACGCCAAAATATTTTTTGCATGGACCTATCGTTTTCATGAACAAGTATTTGACGATACATTTTAGATATGTCGGCTGTCATTACATAATTATGTAAACGAAATCTTAATATTATGGATAGCAAATCTTGTTGAATAATCGGCCCTACATGTTGGATATCATTCAATGATACATTTGTAGAGGATTTCATTGTTTGGTATTGAATCAAATACCTGATTAAGACTTGCAATTAACTCAAAATATGCATTTTCAAATGTCTCTCTATATTTATTTTCATCATCTTCTGTAGTTAATTTCTTAGTCAACCCGCAAATTTCCAATTCCGATTGACTCGCTTTAAATTCTTCGAAAAGGGGTTCTACTTTTAAAAATCTACATCGTAGTTGCGCAATACTATCTTCATTTAAATTGTTTAAGTCTAATTTATTAAAATAAGTTGATTCCCTCGTTAACTGCGACTTAATTTGAGCACGCTTAATTTTCAAAACGTCGAAATTATCGTCGGTACTCACAATTCAAATATAGCAACTCAAGTTTAAATTATAAATTGATAGGTAAGTAAAGTAAATCAGAGGATATAATAATTAATAGGATCGATCTTACTCACGTTTTGTTCTTGCGTTGCTGATTATAATTCGTCTCGTGGTCAATAAATTCGACTTCTTAGGACCATGTTTATTCTTTCGAAGTAGACTGTATAATGACCATTACAAAACAAAATTGTCACAATTCATACCTTAACTATAACAGTTACGCAAGCACCTTATAGAAAATAAGGTGTAAAATATAAAGTATTTGTTCGTTTGACTACCTGAAACGAAAGGGTCAAACGATTGTTGTACAAATTTAAAGTAGTCAGTTGTAGTTTAACTCTCTAACTGAACGGTCGAACGAGAGATTTGTAATAATATGAATTTTGTGTGTTTCATTGAATAATAAACGTAACTAATCGAATTTATACCTCTCTAATTCAAACAATTCCACATTTTGGTGCCGAAACCCGGGATTTTGAATCGTGATCGTTAAGAGTGGTGTAATATCGAACACATAAAACGGAACGTATGTCGGACGCAACTCACGAAAACTGTTAACTCTATGAACGTATTATTGGAACAAGAAGGGAATTTAGAAGACATCTGTACTGCAATAACGAAGCTAGATGTTACAATAAACAAACTACGAGAAGCTGATAAACAAATTGAACCATTGCTAAAGGAAAAGTTAGAAGAAGAATTTCAAAAAACTATGGAATATGAAGAGGTAGAATCAACTTCATTAGGACGACTACAGTATCGAAAAGATTTATTAGAAAAGAAGCAAACAACGCCGTCTGTCACCACAAATAATATGCATTCACAACAGAACAATAACGTGAAACTAGAACGATTGCGTTTATTGAAATTCGATGGAAATCCGAAGAATTGGCTTCCGTTTTGGGAACAATACCTCACAGCAGTACATGAAAATAATCAGCTTAGTAATAGTGATCGTTTTAATTACTTAAAAATGTATGTAACAGGAAAAGCAGCAATTGTCATTGATGGTTTTCCATCATCTGGGTAATTTTATGAAGAAGCGCTTGGTGTTCTTAAAGAAGAGTTTGGGAATTTAGAAAATTTAATTGATCAATACCTACAGGGAGTGATGACACTTGAAAACATGAAAAGTAGAAATGACACTCTTACACTCAGAAGAAACTATAACTTAATTACATCAAAGAAAATCGGTATGAAATAAGACTTCCTTGGAAAAACAAAGGAGATACTTTAGAAGACAGTAACTTTATTGGTGCTTGTGTACGTGTTAAGAAACTTAAGAATAAACTAATAATCTTAGAAAAATTGGAGCATTATAATGATGCTATTCTCGAATTAATTAAAAATGATTACGCAGAAAGAATTCATCCACATGAAAGAGATCTAGAGTGCGTTTATTATATGCCACATCGTACAGTGTTTTGCGATGACAAAGACACAAGTAAATTACGCGTTGTGTTCGATGCTTCATCACATGGACCAAACGTTAGATCATTGAACGATATGTTAGAGAAAGGACCGAATCTAAATCCAGATCTATTTGGTGTATTAGTGCAATTTAGGATTGGTGAAGTTGCTATAACGGCAGACATTGAAAAGGCGTTCTTACAAATTCAATTGAATGCTCTAGATTAGTCTAGATTGTGATTACCACAGATTTCTATGGTATAATAATGACGGCAAACTAGATTGTTTTAGGATGAAGCGAGTTACGTTCGGGGTGACGTATAGTCCGTTTCTTTTAAGTGTAGTTATTAAAGTGCATTTAAGAAGACTAGAAACAATTGACAAACTACTTTTTGAAACGATTTGGTAGTAAGTGTAGACGATCGTGAGTTTGCTAAAAGATTAAAATTATGTGGTACGAAACTATTTAGTGACGCGAGTATGAACTTAAAGAAATGGGTTACAAATGACAGTATTTTAAGTGAAGATTTAGGATTTAACAAACTAACGTCACAAAAGATTTTAGGGGTGAATTGGTCAACCGTTAACGATAGGATCAGTGTCGATCTGGTGAATGTTACCGACTATATAAAATCAACAAGAATAATAACAAAGAGAATAATTTTACAAACTATTAACCGTATTTGTGATCCGATTGGAATCATTTCTCCGTTTACTATTAAATTAAAAATATTGTTTCAAGAAGTATGGAAACAAAATTTAAACTGGGACAATGTGTTGCCAAACAGTTTGTCCAGTGAGTGGAATAAGTGAAGCGTTCAATTACAGAGCTTGTTGGAATATTCAGTCCCTAGATCATTACGCTTGAGAAAAGTGCATAGTGTGGATCTGCATTTATTTTCAGACGCTAACCCACAGGTATACGGTGTGGTGGCTTATGTGCGTAGTATGGACTTACACGGAAAAATTCAAATTGTTAATTTGTGTGCCAAGGCAAGGGTTGCGCCGTTAAAGAGCTCTATAGACATCGCAATAACTTTACTTAAGCTCGAATTAATTGCAGCATTGCTGGCAGCGCGGTTGAAAAGGTATCTAAAGAGTACTTTATCGCTTGAGATAAGGGACACTCATTGTTGGACTGACTCATTATCATTGGATAAACGGAGATTTCAATAAATGGAAGCCGTTTGTAGGAAATCGTGTAAAGAAAATTCAGTCCTTAAGTGTTAAACAGTGTCAGTGGCATCATTGTCCAGGTTCTGAAAATCCAGCAGATTTATTAACACGAGGAATTGCGGCAGAAGGTTTAATTAAATCAGAAATGTGGATAAATGGACCGAAATGGCTTCAACAATCCGAGAAATATTGGCCAAGTACTGTTATGAATGACGGAATTGTTTCATCTTTACTAACGGAGGGCATAGCGGTAACACAGCCAGCAGTGAATAAGGATCCGATTATTGATACGACTAGATTTAGTAACGTTAACCGACTTCTACGAGCTATGGTGTATGTTCTACGTTTTGTCATAAAAACGCGAACGAAAACATCTCAGATAGAAGAAATTAGTACTGAAGAAATAATGGAAGCAGAAAAAATTATTATCAAAGACTGTCAAGTGCAATGGTTTCCGAATGAAGTAAAGTGCTTAATTAATCACAAACCTTTAGATAATAATTCAAAAATTTTTAAGCTGAATTCATTTTTAGACCACGACGGAATAATGCGTTTAGGGGGGCGATTTCAAAACTTAGACAAATTCGATATAAAACGTCCCATCCTATTGTCAAATATGGCGTATTTCGGTAAATTAATCATATGGTCTGTACACATTCATCAGTGCCACAGTGGTGTGAATTCAATTCTCTGTGAATTACGTCAACGATTTTGGATTATACGAGCGAGACAAACAATAAAGTCAACAATATCAAAGTGTGTTATGTGCAAAAGGTTAAGAGGAAAAGCGGCTTTGGCACCTTATGCTCCGCTACCGACGGATCGTATTTTACAAAGTACCGTATTTGAAGTCACGTGATTAGATTTTGCCGGACCATTGTATTTTAAAGAAAAGGGCAAACAAAAGGGTTAGATTTTATTATTTACCTGTGCAACTACTAGAGCAATACCTTTAGAATTAGTGTTAAACTTAAATACGGAAACGGGTTTGTTTGCTATAAGAGGTTCATTGTTCGCAGACAGGTCCCAAAGATTATTTACTCGGACAACGCAAAAACATTTAAACGGTTATCAAAAGAATTAACTGTTGTAAGCGACCTATTGGACAGCAAAGAATTATCTGTTCTAACAAATAAATATCGAATCACCTGGAAATTTATTGTGGAACGTGCAGCCTGGTGGGGAGGCTGGTGGGAACGTTTAATTAAATCTACAAAGGATGCTATAAAGGCATCTGTAGGAACATTTTTATTAGATAGAGAACAATTAATTACATTAATTACAGAAATAGAAAGTACGCTCAACTCCAGACCGTTAACATATATTTGAGATGATCCGGATGAACTTTTGCCTCTAACACCAGCTCATTTTTTAGTTGGGAAGATTCCGGCCATTTCTCCAATTCTTGGCAATACAAAGGGTGCAACTATTCGAAAGCAATGAAAATGTCGTTTACAAGCGCTGGAACTATTCTGGAAAAGATGGTCAACTGAATATCTTCTGCAATTACGTAGTGCGCATTATAATGTAACTGTTCCTAAGTACGAAGTGAAAGTGAATGACGTGGTGCTGATTCACGGAAACGACACCCGACGCCTTTTGTGGAAATTGGGAATTGTAGACAATGTGATTTCTGGAAGAGATGGGCAAATCCGCGGCTGTATAGTTAGGTTGCGAACGGGGTTAAACTTAGACGTCCAATACAACTTTTGTATCCATTAGAAATTAAAAATTAGTAAATTGTTAACTTGCGGGCCGAGGATGTAAAAAATAAGGTGTAAAATATAAAGTATTTGTTCGTTCGACCACCTGAAACGAAAGGGTCAAACGATTGTTGTGCAAATTTAAAGAAGTCAGTTGTAGTTTAACTCTCTAACTGAACGGTCGAACGAGAGATTTGTAATAGTATGCATTTTGTGTGTTTCATTGAATAATAAACGTAACTAATCGAATTTATACCTCTCTAATTGAGGTGTGTAAAACAATTTATTAAAATGTAATTTATAAAGCATGTTTCGAACTAATAATGTATACTCAGTATACTATTGGCGCGGAGTAATAAATCTGTCAGAATTATCGAATCTCCCGTATTGTAGTGGCGTAGGTACCTGATACGTTTGGAAAATCATATATCTTTAGTAGGTAAATATATTATAATAGTAAAATCTACCTTTATATGTTATTTATTTTATTTGTATAGTAGATCACATTACAAATTTTACTTCTTACGTATTATATACCATTATTTTTGTATCTTGGTATAATACCCACATCTACGGCTATGATTCTCGTTTCGTCAGTACCTGGGCTGATGGCAACGTCTTTACACAGATTAAACTATTGTTCTCAGACCCTATATGGGTCGATATGCTGCAAGAGCGGCACAATGATCGTATTTTGGTTAGAATTTATTGGTTTTACTTAACCGTAGAAGTACTGCTTTCACAAGAAAATAAAGAATTATTTCAAGCAATTATGATTTATTACTCCGCGCCAATAGTATACAGACTTTAATTTAAACAATTCCACACGCCTAAGAATATACAGTGGCGCGCTCGAATACATAAAATTTAAAGATCTAAATTTAGGATAAGCTGTAACAGAGAGGTTGACCCTACCCCGATGTAAGGGCGGACGAGGCTTCATAGACATATCCACACTACACTACAAACAGATAGACACATTAAGAACATCTTTTTGTACAAAACAACACACATCACAGTTAAACAAAGCAGTTGCACTTACAGACAACAACTACACACCACTTTATTTACAGAACGCAGACATGGACATACAAACATATAAACAACACAAACACAAAAACAATCATGGATCCAAAAGGCCCTCCACGGCAGACATCCTCACGAACTAAGTCAACCGACTGTCGACAAAGAAACGTAGAACATGTGGTTGACCCGTGGGAAACTGTTCAGCGAGACAGAAGGGTTTATGATCGCAATACAGGATTAGGTCATACACACAAAAAACTACATAAAAACATAATAAAAGATACAACACAGACAAACGACAAATGTAGAAAATGCCATACACACATTCAGAAACAATACAACATATTACATCTGGGTGCACAATACTTACTCAAACAGATTATCTACACAGACATAATCAAATAGCAAACATAATTCATCAAAAACTAGTCATCCAACACAAACTAACAGATACATATACACCGTACTACAAATACATACCACAAACAGTACTAGACAACACAACACATAAAATATATTTCGACGGAACGATAATTACAGATAAAACAATACACCACAACAGACCAGACATTACACTCATAGACAAATAAAACAAAACAACATACATAATAGACATAGCAATACCCAACACACACAGCATGGAAAAAACCAACACAGAAAAACTTCACAAATACACAGATCTCTCCATAGAAGTAAAACGTCTGTAGGAGATGAACAAAGTGGTCATAGTACTGATAATCTTGTCTTCCACAGGTATCATACCGTATACACTACAAAACACCTACATATACACTTAACATAGAATAACACACATACATTACACTACAAAATCAGTCATACTCAACACATGCAACACAGTTAGAAAATTTTTAAATGCATAACACGCAAATACAAAACATGAATGGTCCGCAATGTCTTGGTTTCAGCCCGACTTGCGACTAAAACCGACAAAAGTCGAGATAAAAAAACAAAAAAAGGATAATAATAATAATAATGATAATAATAATAATAGTATAAAATTATTTTTATTATTATGAACGAAAATTTGTTGCAAATTTGACTATCTGTAACTTTTATTTGAACTATTTCTTTCTTAAACATTTTTCATTTTCTTGAGCAAATTTTTAATTCTTATTAATGCTGAAGGGAGCAGTGCGACTGGCTATCGAATACGTACCAAAAGCAAATATTGATATTATTCATATTTCATTGTATCTTAAGGGTTCTCGTATTGTTAAATAGTTTTTTAAACAAGTAGTGGTTACTTTTCTCTGCATTTCTGCACGTTTATTAGTATCAGGCGATATGGAAATTTACCACGAAACGGTATTTTTATATATATTCATTTTAAAATTAGGAAAAAGCAATTTTAACGTTTTAAAAGTGTATGATGGATTATTTTGAAAAATTATATTATTTTTTATTAAAACCACCCTGCATGAAGATATCTATTTTACATTGTTAAGTTGTTTTTTCCCCTCTTTCCAACTATCTTGGGCCTTCTATAGGCAGGTTGTAATTAAAAAAATTTCGACGATTAAGTTGTGCGGCCTTACTCATGGCGCAAGAAAATTGTTAGTGTAGTCGTTGATTTAATTAATTTAATTGAAACTACCACAGTTGGGAATACCAATAAATCTACCTTTTCGAGAAAAAAAATTGAGCAAATAATAATTAATCAAAAAGAGTCGAAATTTCATAAATTATTATTTTACAATCAACGATTCTACTATTGAATGATTCTAGCTTCTTAATTTTTAACAACACCAACCTTATTTATCTTTAAGTCATTGTATTTTTTTGGAGTACCGGCAAATCAGGTAAAATCGATTTATCTCAGAAACGTAAGCAGATATAGGCACATGTTAAAGAACATACACTATTTTTTATCGTACAATACAAAAATAAAAAAGAATACAGGGTGTTTTATTTAAAATAACCCAACTTTTATATGGTACGTGTTTATGGAGCAAGTAAGACTTTTAATTATGGCTCTTCACTAATAGAAATTAAACACTGTTCAGGAATGTCACATCTTTAACCTACTACAAAGTAAGTTAGGAAATTGTGAAGAATAAAAATATTAATAAAAGCTAGTTTTAATCCAGCAATCCTAAATGATTTTATGGGTCTAGTTTAAATTTCAATTTAGAAGTGCTTTTTAAATGAACACAAATACATAATAATTTTATTAAAACATTAAGTAAAATTTTTACCAGGCCAATGACGTCACCGTACTTCCTATTAATACAAATGCGATATAGGCAGTTATTATGGCAATACCAAAACAAGACGAAAAAGTGCTGCTAGTACATTTTGTTAAGAATTAGTAGGTATCTCAACGTTAACACGTAGAGTTAATCTTTGTGTAGGCAGCACCACTGAAATCGTGCTTTTATCTAGCTACTACTTTACCGTCGTCAATTTGTGAAACTAGAAAATTATTCGAACGTGAAAAAATTGAAGTATTGTGCTTTCGTAAATTGAACAGACGTCATATTCTAGAAATAAACTAATATACTTAACTGCATTTATGATATAGCTGAAAAATTTTCTACAATTTTTAAATAATATCTAATGCTTTTTCGCTTCTTGAAAATTCAGTTACAAGACCTTCGACTGGCGTCTTCTCAAACACGAGAAGAATAGTTGCTCTTAATCCTATCGAACCAAACATGAAATAAGCGCTAAACTGTTGTCAAAACGCCGACAGTTGAATATTACGTGCGTGATCGAAAAGTTTACTAAAATAGTTGCTTTGGTGAGATTTACTAATTCACTAAAATGCGTTCTAAAAATTCTATTTAGAAATTTTAATATCCGACAATAATTTAATTAAAAAAATAAATATAAGTAATAAAGATTATTTGAAAATCTTTTTAAGTTTCAAATTTATTAAACATGGCACAATTTTAAACATTATTACACAAAATTATAAAATACTCGAGAAAATGTATTTTAGTAAACAAGTAAAATTAATTAAATTCTCGGTGATCGTAAACAAAAAGTACGTAGTTTTTTTTTGCTTTTATCGCTTTTATGGAGTTTCAGTTCTTCTGAAGTGGAAAAGTCCTTGCTACAATATTTTGGAGCATTGGTATTATCAATGGCATACCAAAAATAGTCCATTGAATACTTACTTGAATATTTAACTTATATGATAGGTTATTACCTAAGTACAGTACTTGGAACATTTTATTTACAGAAGATAGAAAACTAATTTAACCTTTTATAATTGTTCCTGAAACAAAAGTAAAGTCATATGATATACGTCTAAAGTTAAAATCAGTTAAGCTTGTCTATGTATTATATTATAATAATTTTATTGTAATGCGCTGTTTGTCTTTATTCACGTGTGATATGCGACTCTATTAATCGTATGTTGACACTTAATTAATATTTTGACCTTCCTTATTTTGACGATCTGCTTTGATTGTTGGTTTAATATCCCTCCCTTGTATACGTTACTGCATTTAACTTTATTCTGTTTTTAAGAATTCAAAGAATAGTACATATTAGGCGTTTAATAACTATATAATTCATACAAATTCATACGGGAAATTAAATAAAATGAGCGACATCTAATTAAATGTACTATAATTGTATCGGTAATCAAGAAACCTGTATAAAAAATTTATACTAACGTCGACATACGTTCATGAAAATTAATTCATGCAGTTATTCAGAATGAATCATACGCAATCTTATATGATTTTAACTTTAATTATATAGTTCACCTGTATTTTGTTTTATTTTATTCTATGTACACTCATGAAATTTAAAACTTGGACACCACAATTTCTGTAAACAAAAGTTTGCACATTGTGAAGTTAAATATTTACAATTCTAACAGCAGGTAGTCTCAGCAGGAGTTATCTTATAGAAGGACTGTAGAATGAATCATTACACTAAGCACGTTTTAGAAAATAGGTAATTTACGTTGCTTACTTAATTTTTTCTTAAAAGAATATATTTGAAGGTATCGCTAATTAAACACCATAGCTCGATTAATTATCGAATCAAAATTTTGTTTAGGAAATGTTTACAAAATAAAATTAGAAATAATTTTGATTTAAAAACGTCTACAAGCAATAACTTTTAAATTAAATCAAAAACTAAACATGGTTATTTGGGTTGACTGATTATTACTTATTTTTAAATAAATCTAACCTACTAATTATTGTAAGTTATTAAAAAAATCATTAAACTCTCTATTCATAATATTTAGTCCTTACAAAATGTATATTTTATGACGTTTCATTTTTTCTGTAGTTAATATAAAAGTGAAAATAAAAACTAAGGCAATTCTTATTGTCAACGTATATATTTAGTTTTTGACAAGAATTTATTACATAATTATAATTAAGATACCAAGTTATAGTTTAAAATTAAATGAAAACTTTTTTTTAAATAAAGGTATTACTATATAAATAAATATAAGAAATCAATAATGGGTGTGACCTCCATTATTATTGATACATTCTTGGAGGCGTCTGCTCATTGACGCTATCAAGGTATCAATATAATTAATATTAATCGTTTCCCATGCGGTATCAATGGCTGCAATTAGTGCATTACGGTTTACTGGTATAAAATTTGGCCCTTGTTGTCTTCGGATAACAGCAAGTATTCGAGCCCAAACATTTTCGATAATGTTAAAATCTGGGCTTTTGCTGGCCAGGGTAACAGCTCCAAGTTATTTTCGTATCCAATTGCGCACAACCCGCGAAGTATGAATAGGGGCGTTGTCCTTTAACAACAAAAATACATTATGAAAATGTTAATTCAACAGATCTCGAACTATTTTTGGAGAAAGTATAGTGAAATAAGAATACTTACTTGTTGGAAAATATAATCTTCGTCTGGATAAAACACTTCGACTGAAGGTTTCATAATAGTTTCCAAAATATCTAAATACGCAGCAGAATCAAGACGTCCATCGATAGCCCAACAAACTCCTGGACCCCGCGCGCTAACCCAACCCCACACATTCACAGAAAAATAACCACTTCGTTTTTTAGGACATATGTGATTATTTTCGTAACGAGTTCCTTCCATTCTAAAAACTTTTAGTGGTCCATCGTTGCGGCTATTGAACGTTTTTCGTCGCTAAAATCACTCGATTCCAAAATTCCAAAGGTTCGTTCACATATCGCCTTGCAAATTCCAGACGACGTCTCATATTTTCGTCACTGAGAACTTCTTTCGCAGCAGCATTAACTTCTTTATTCCTATCTCCTTTAATCTGCTATAGCCCTGGAGTATGTAGCAAATGGTTGTTCTGTTACGTAATGAAACAACTCGAGATCTTGAGCACGTGTAGATACTTTAGGTCTACCACTTCCGATGGCTCTTTCCAAAGTGTGTTCAAGATTCCATTTTACTCGGTAATGCCCTACGGTGCTTTTGGTATATCTAACATACGTGAAATTTCACGCACGCTACGGCCCGCCGCTAATTCCGAAACAATCCGCGCTTTCAAATCAGCACCGAGATGAGGTGGCATTTTCACAACACTTGAAATTTTAAACTAAAATGGAATTTACATTTCTTACTTTATTTATTGGTTCACACTACCCCTTCTCAAACAGTAGGTAATTGTTTATTTATTACATACTTCTAATGACCAATGTAACAACCCTTAGAGCAATATGACTCAAAGGAAGTAAATTAAACAAGCAAGGATATTCTATTGTTATTGAAACTTATTCATAAAGTAAAAGCCATTTCCTTATAATGCTAATGGACAGGATTTTCTTTTAAGTATTAAGATTACAATAGAGGACTTATAAACTTTCGAAAATATCTAATTATAAATATTTACACTGCAATTGCGCTTTTTCCTTAATAATTTCTTAGCAATAACATACACGTTCTTGGTTTTTAAGTTGTCATAAATTTGATATGATATAAATTTGTGTTTCTAATATTACATCACAAACTAATCTTTATTCGCCAAAAAATTGTTGCTTAAGTTGTAAAGCTTCGTACACACCTGAACAACAAACCGAGCAACAAACATAACAACGAACCGAAAGTCAAACAGAACGACAAACGATCTTTTATGATTTCCACAATCCGAACAACAAACGGAACGTTTGTGCTGTTCCCATAATTATTTTCAGTAGTTTTCAGTTCATATATATTTATTGAGAAGAGAAAATTGCGGAAAACAAGAAGATAGTGCCAACCAAATTTTTACGCACAAAGAAGAGTAAAAATTATAATTTACTTCGCTTTTTTTTATTTTGGAAATTTCCCGCCCAAATGATGCTAATAGGGACATCATTTTTTTCTTGCATTCTTAAACACTGATTAATTTAAAACATTTTTCTTCTGTCAACTCCATAATATTACCTAAAACACAACAAACCCACAAAAGGAGGACAAAATAAATAATTTAATTCTCCCGCATAAGTTTGTTCGCCGTTTTGTTTAGATTCGTCCAAACCTGCAAACGCATTCGCGCGCATTTTCTTTGATGTCGGAGAAAAAACCGACAAGTTGCGGGAACGCCGCAAACCGTTCGTGGAACAATCAGGACTTGCGAATCTGTTCTAAAATTCGTACGTAGCACCGTCCAAATTAATGTTCCGATTGCCGTTCGGTTCGTTGTTCTGTTTGTTCCTCGGTTTGTTGTTCAGGTGTGTACGAAGCTTTACAATAAGCATATTAATATGAACTATATCTTATGAAAGGAGAGTTATGTAACTATAATTAACGACTTAACGTTACGTTAGTAGATTCCATTTACTATTTACACATATTTTCTTGGAACATTCGATAATTAACTATCGGGATATGATGACCCTATACTTCGCAGGTTGTGCGCAACTGGATACAAGCAAATAACTTGGAGCTGTTACCCTGGCCAGCAAAAGCCCAGATTTTAACATTATCGAAAATGTTTGGGCTCGAATACTTGCTGTTATCCGAAGACAACAAGGGCCAAATTTTATACCAGTAAACCGTAATGCACTAATTGCAGCCATTGATACCGCATGGGAAACGATTAATATTAATTATATTGATACCTTGATAGCGTCAATGAGCAGACGCCTCCAAGAATGTATCAATAATAATGGAGGTCACACCCATTATTGATTTCTTATATTTATTTATATAGTAATACCTTTATTTAAAAAAAAAGTTTTCATTTAATTTTAAACTATAACTTGGTATCTTAATTATAATTATGTAATAAATTCTTGTCAAAAACTAAATATATACGTTGACAATAAGAATTGCCTTAGTTTTTATTTTCACTTTTTATATTAACTACAGAAAAAATGAAACGTCATAAAATATACATTTTGTAAGGACTAAATATTATGAATAGAGAGTTTAATGATTTTTTTTAATAACTTACAATAATTAGTAGGTTAGATTTATTTAAAAATAAGTAATAATCAGTCAACCCAAATAACCATGTTTAGTTTTTGATTTAATTTAAAAGTTATTGCTTGTAGACGTTTTTAAATCAAAATTATTTCTAATTTTATTTTGTAAACATTTCCTAAACAAAATTTTGATTCGATAATTAATCGAGCTATGGTGTTTAATTAGCGATACCTTCAAATATATTCTTTAAAGAAAAAATTAAGTAAGCAACGTAAATTACCTATTTTCTAAAACGTGCTTAGTGTAATGATTCATTCTACAGTCCTTCTATAAGATAACTCTGCTGAGACTACCTGTTGTTAGAATTGTAAATGATACCCTTAAGCCCGCTTCACAATGTGCTAACTTTTGTTTACTGAAATTGTGGTGTCCAAGTTTTAAATTTCATGAGTGTACCTACCGTTTATGCGCCTACCGCTTGATTTGTATCTACACGTTTGCAGTGGATATTTTCCTATTGTGGAACCGTCACATTCACTTGCAGTTTTCCACTCATGCAAAATATTCTTTATAAACTTGTTATATTATAGCTGTTTGCCTGTTGGAGATAGATAAACAAAGTTTACACTGAACATCATTAGTTTCAAATATCTACTTCATAAAAATTGTTTTTAACGATACATGGTGTCATATTTTGGCACATATTTTTTCAATGGAAAACCATATACTTTATTTTTCACGGTGTTCTGGCGTTATTTCTAAGTCGCGACATAGTAATTGAATTACTTTTTAATTTTCTATCGGTGTTGCCAACTTAAAATTGATTTTCTGAAAAATCTTTGATAAACACAGGCTTTGATTTAATTGTTAATTCTTCTCCTTAATTTTTTCCTAAATCAAGAGATATTCCCTAAACGCTTGAGGGATTTCTTGTAGGAGACAATCCAGGAAGTCGAAAGTCAACACGCCATTGTTAATTTATTGCCAAGCTTTAATTAAAGTTGTCTAATCTTTCTCAAACCTCAAAATTATAAAATTGGCGAGTAGATTTTTTATTAAATCTTTGCGATTTTCTGTAGAATAATAAAGACAATTACGCCTGCTTACAAATTAGTTTGTAAGAAATGTCACTTTATTTGGGAATAATAAATACGAAAAATGTAGAATCCTCCTCCATATTCAGTCTTGCCAAGTCGCAAAAGTTGAAAACCATAATTCTTGGGTTCTTGATTCAACTGAATGTGAATATAGTAAACACCATTCATGCTTCACCGATTGTTTTTTGACTCATGTGTGAATGCTGCGTCACCGTCAATAGCATCGAAAGTTTGTTTTATTCAATGATGACACTTTTTCTTCTTTCTTGTTTATTGTAGTTCATATACTCATTGTTTCAATGAATGTATCAGTAACTTCGGAAACATACTTCTTTCCGATGTAATCTTTTTAGATACAGTGTTCCATAAAAACGACTATTTACAAACCTCCTCCAATACCTTGGCCAGAAACTTTTAATGTAGTTTTTCCTCATCAATGTGTATATGTTGGTGACTTTAATTGTCACAACTCATTATGGAGCTACAAAGAAAACGATATCAATGGAATAACGTTACATACATACATATACAATCCAAAGAACAACAAAACATTTTACTCCGGTCAATGGCAAAACGATTACAGCCCGGACCTGTGTTTAGTATCAATGAATTGTGACATGGTTCTATTACAATCAACAGGTATGGTATTAAACGATTTTCCAAGATGTCAACATAGACCTTCACTAATACAAATTGGACTTCAAATTTTGTTTGTAGAATCTTTAGGAAAACTAAGATGGAATTTTCAAAAAGCTAATTGGATACACTATAGAACATCTCTCGATTCTATTCTTAGATGGGTACCTCCGGTTTCTGATAATTATTTTAGGTTCGTAGGTGCTGTTAAGTGTGCAGCAAAAAATTCCTTTCCGCGTGGTTTTCGACAGGAATATGTCCCATTTTGGTCAACTGAAACAAACAGATTGTACAAATCATATCTAGAAAATCCAAAAAATACAATGGAAATGCTGTACTGTCATCTCTAAATATGTTTTATGAAAAATGTTGAAACCCCTTAATTTTTGTTGTTAATACAAAATTTTTAATGTGACTATTTCAACCCTGTTGTAAACTCTTTTGTAGGGGTAGCAACCCTTCAATTCTTTTAATGAGAAGGGGTTGCAATAACTATTGTTTTTTATACTTGTTCCTCGTAGATTTTTTTAACTATCAGCCAAATGACCGTCTGCTGCGATTTTTGTTTCTTAACATCAAATCAAATTCCTTTATTTATTTCAACAATGTCTATCATAAACAATAAATTAAATATTATACAAATTTAACAAAAATAAAATTAGTAGACTGTTTTTGGGATAAAGGCACATAGCTCAATAACTTAAGCACTCCGCTTTGCGTCGGGCTTTATTTCGCGCTGAAAAATTTTACTTTCATTAAGCGAATGTAAATAACTTTTTAAACAAAAAGTTTTGAAATGTGGTGAAATATTTTGAAGATCCACAAAGAGGTCAATGAAATGTACTGCAAAAATTTTTACTTTTGGAGGCGAAAACCCAGTTATCTACTACACAATCATGAAGAAAATGATGATAAGCTGAATCGACAAGGGCTATCAAATTTATTTATATTCGAAAAAATCGTAAAAATTATAAACTTTGAATTCCAAAATTGTTTGAAACTCTTACAGTAACATACAGTAAGTACATTAGACGGAACATGTATAATGCTCGCAGGAAGGCATTATCAGATCCACTACCCAATATGTTTCTCAAGCTACATGAAGCGACGATCTTTCAAGTTGCAGTTTCTACTTAGTTAGGGCGTGGTTTTGCAAAATACAGGATTTGGGATTAGCAACACAGTTCTACGACTCTTTGGAACATCCTATATAACCAAAATTATTTCTAAATTGTGTGTCAGAAATTTGCGCCTCCCTGTGTATAGAAATGGTTTTCAGAGTACTATTAGATATTAAGAACCAAAAGCCTGTTGCTCCCCAATAACTAACCCAAAATGTGCAACAAATTTTATGTAAAAACTTAAGACACCTTAATTTTTGCACGTAAAAATCGTAAAATACAATATTTGTTGGTTTTCATAAGATATTTACTGTTTCCATTAATTTATACTCTCGTTATAGATACTTATTTAAAAATTTTTATATATAATTGCATTGAATTTTGCTTCGTTAATGTAATGGAAAGAACATGTTAATAGAAATACATGATAAATAATGTTAAGTTACTTTTTAACAGAGTGTCAAAGTAGGTGATATTTTTACTAGCTATTACTTCTAAAATACCTCTACAATACTATATTTTTTTAAAGCTCTTGATGGCAAAATATGGTGTCTTCTATTTAAAAAAAATTAAGTTTATGCTGCCACGACTCTTTGGAACACCCTGTATAATTGAATATATTTTTAAAAAGTGCACTCAGTAACGATACTAAATGTGTCAAATTTTGAAAGTTATATCTTTTTAGATGGCTTGTCACGAAAGTGACACATATCAAAGTAGCAACCTGAGATCGAAACTTCAAAATATCACTGACCAGTGACCATTCACGGTGCGTGATATGAATTCGGCCAATGAATGAAGTCCTATTCCAATCGTCAATTTTCTAGTTTTATAGTTTATACACAAATTCGGATTATTAGGATTTAAATAATTGTGCACAATTATTATTTGAATGAAATCTTTATTAAATGAAATGTATTACTTTTTTATTTGAATTTTCAAACATTTATGCTAAATTTGATGATTTGACAATTGTTGAAGAAGTTGTCATGATGGATGATTCTACTTCATTGTTCAAGTTATCAGTAATTGGATTAGTTTCTGATGAGGTTTCTGACGAAGTTTCTAACGAATTTTTAACGGCCGAAGTGATTGTTTTAGCAACTTCATTTTGTGCCCAATTGACTCTGCTATGTAACCTTCCGCCACTGATGAAGAATCCCATCCACCGTGGCGTTTCAGATCTTCAATCGTAACACCAGCATCCACAAAAATGGTGGAAAATGATCGCCTCATACAGTGGCTTGTGTAAGATGCGGGTTTCTCTAAACCAAAGTAGGTAGCAATCAATTTTGGGATGCTACCTATCTTGTTGATTCCAACGGGCTGTTTAGTGCATTTGGCTTGCTGATAATTAAAAAAAAAGCGACGTTCAGACGTATTTGGTGGTCGAAGAGCAGCATATTTGCGATAGATACCGTAAAACTCGTCAACTATCTTGAAAACACGATCCTTTTTATTTTTGGTGTTACCTAATTTTACAATTACGGCTGAACCGACATCAGTTAAATCGTCAATTTTTAATTGAACCAATTCGTCCCTTCGCATGGCTCCACTAATTCCGAACACCAAAATTACCTAAAATTGAAACTTCAATTGATGAAGGGTTTTTGTTTATGGGGATGTACTTACTTTCTGTAACAAATATTTGCCGTCTGGCGCTTCTTTTATGAATTTATTAACTTCTTTTCAGAAAGGCTTTCAATTTAGGATATTGACTAATATTAGTATTCTGGTAAACAATAAGCGTGCTGCTTATCATAGAAAATTGCGTCCATAATGTGCTTGGGGCAAGCATGGCGTTTTGCGAAAACGAAGAATTTACCCTGTTCCTTTCTCATAGCGTGGCCGGGATTTAGGGGGCAACAACTTGAGGCTGGTTTTATTTGCTGCTTCCAAAATACTATCTTTATCATTATCCATATTTCAGAGTTTACATATCACTATCAATATTTTATCGTTTACAGTTTAGAGGAGATAACACACTTTTTAGAAATTCAGAAATTCACAGCGAGAATAAGAAACAATTTAAAATAATAAACAATATGACCATAGCAACGGTTTAAGGTATCCAGATTATAGAGGAATTTGTCTCCGATGGAATTGGAAATTAATAATTAATTTCAGTTATGTTGTTCAAACCGTCTAAAAAATATTGTTCCTAACTTGTGCGAAAGTGCAAATATCGTGCTTGTGTCTAGATCTACTCGTCCTCCGCTTAGCTCCGCACTCGTGTCTCTATAGACACTTGCACGATATTTGCTACTTTCGACACTCGGTAGGAAAATAACTATTTTTACCAACTAAGGAGTTGGCTAGATGCAAAACCGGTTAAATCCATTTTTAACCGAAATTGAGATATTGCTACCATCTCGTAGAAAATAGTAAAACGAACATTCTAGGAATGAAAATGTAGTGCGAAAGTCGGCTGATCTTACTTTACTTTTAAATCAAAGATGGCATATAACTGCAAAACCGGCTAAATCCAACATAGGTATAACTGCAAAAGCGGGTAAATCCCAGAAACACACCTTAGTAGCAAAACTAACTAAATCAGGATGCTTAATATTTGGCGAGACTGAAGTACAGGAGCAAAACCGACTTAATCTAGTCTGTTTACTTAAAGACTGTCAAAAACCAGATAGTACCTGTGTGATTAAGTGCTAAATACTGCAAAATGAACGACTATGTAGTGATCGAAAACCCTGAAGGCACATCCAGGAAAAAGTCTGTGAACAAAGAGAATTGGAAACGAACCATTGCTAAAAATTGAAGGTAAGTTATTTGAAAATATATTTTCTCCTTTGTTAAGCATTGATCTTGAATTGCAGATATAAAGCCAAAAGTTTGCTACAAGTTTCTGCATGTCGACATAACACTAAAGCGTACAAATGTGCCACTTTGAACATTAAAGACCTCCAAATTTTTCAGTCTGTTTTTTATAAGGCGAATGACAAAAGAAGCCACGATTTATTCATTGTTAAGTTTTGCAATGTATCTGCTACAAAACGTGTAAGGAATCCTGGTGCGAATCGCAAGCGTGCCATGGCAATTACGTATACTATCAGAAAAGCAGATAAATCTGTGATACCAGTATGCAAAAACGCTTTCCTGAAGACACTTGGCCTTTCTAAACATAGAATAGAGGGTGTTATGAAACGTTTTTTAAATACTCGAGCAAAATTAAACTTGAAAAAATATTGAAACTAAAACTACATTGATCACCGAAAAAAATATCCATAAACAACGAGCAAAAGCGTTTTTTAATGTACTACAAGAAACAAGAGACGATCTAATTACTTTATCGTACAATTGTAAAAAGAACCTGGTTCTGCCTAAGGTGCCAGACCAAATTTGTTATTATAAGAAGCAGTCTTTATACACACATGGATAGAGACGAATAGACCAAAATCTTCCAATGAAATAGCGTCAGCTCTTTATGACACGTTAACTAATTAGACATTGCGGATAAAATTTCTGAAATGAGGTTGGTCTCAGATGGGTGTGGAGGACAAAATAAAAATATCTGCTTGATAATCATGTGTGTGAAATGGTTTGCTGCTGCTCCTGATAATATAAAAAAGCTACAGTTAATATTTTCGATTACTGGTCACTCGTTCATTCCCCCAGATTGTGTGTTTGGTAAAATTGAAAAAGTACTGAAAAAGCAAGACACCATTATTCACCCAGATTATTATTATGAAACGTTTGAAAACTCAAGCCATGTAAAAAAAGATTGGGTGTCGTATGATTGGAAGGCTACATGTCAGCGGGTAATAAAATCTACAAACACCTTACATTTCAAGATAAACTCTTGCAAGCGTATAATTCTGACAAAAAATTCCAGAGGTCTTGTCCAAGTGCAAGGTGAGTCAAATTATAATAGTAAAATGAATGTTAGTAGTACCATTAATAAGAGAGGAATGACCGTGGCAATGATAGATCCAGAAGTATTACAGGTTGGAAGAAATCGTCTGAAGCCAGAGAAAGCCTTAAACATTAATGAACTACTTATCAAATATTTTGACGAGCAATGGAAGGAAGAAACGGAAGCTTTGACTCTTATACAAAGACATATTGGATTCACAGAACTCTAACGATCTGGAAGAAAATGATGATGGAGATGTTTGCCAATTCGTTGAAAATAACAAAATATTCATTTAACGTCACTAATAACTAATTTTCATGTATTTTTTTCAAGTGTAGATATAATATTCCTCATTTAGCATTATTATTGAAATAATAAAAAAATATCGCCTCCAGTGAATTCTTTATTTTTGAAGAATCTTGGCCGCAAATCGGAGCACTACTAAATCCAAATGGTTTCTCTGTTTTTCGTGAAAACCAAGAGCCTATATTTGTCACGATTTTTGGAATAGCATGCTAGAGATGCTACCTAACGAAATGTGCAGTCAGTTTATTCAAATATTGCTTACTTTTTTATTCTGAGTTTTATCAATTTTCTCAATTTTCTAAAAGATGGATTAGGTCAGTTTTGCATCTAGACGACTCAGTTATCCTCCGATGTCAGAAGTTTGCGCCACTCTGTACAAATTACGTTAACTGAATACGTAATAGCAGTGCGCCATCGCAAACCATGCACTTTAAGTTCGATTAAAACGGCTTTTAATATTAAATGTTTAAAGTAAAACTTAATGTTTTATGAAAGACAATACATGGGGCTTTCTTGCTGTAGAATAATTTTTGTATTCAAAATGCTTACTTTTTGTTTTAATTTATTTATACAGTATTTAAAAACTTTGATGTTAAATTAGATTAAAATAATTAAGTTCAAGTCATCTAAAATACCGAATCTTTAAATACCTTGATAAAGACCTGGCCCACTGTCGAAACAATTAGGAAGAGAGTGTCTCGTTGATCCATTCAGTTAACAACTCTTTAATAAGGCCCAATAACAAAAAATGGAAGAGCTATTAAATAGAAGTTGTCCTTTAAAAGTTAATATCTTTTCCACACTCTGTTCCATCTTAACATAAGTGCAAAGTAATGAATAAACAGAAACACTAAAATACCTAAGTCAAACGAATCAATTAAATTAATGAAAACAAAGTAGCAACCACTTTGTAGTTAATTAAGATAAAATGTTTTCATTAAATAACAACTTATTGACCTGTGTATGTCAAGAAACACTTTCACCAAAATATTAAATTAAATTAACATGTTAATAAATATCTCTTACGTTGAGTGGCTTTTAGTATCTAACATAACAATGAAACAAATTATTTACGTGTCTGTCTTATTTATAAATTTACTTTCTTTGTTAAACAAAATGTAAAACGTTGTCAACGTTGTCATTTTTTTTGTATATTAGCTTTGATTCAAATTACTCCTGCGGAATAAAAATGATAAACCGTATTAAAAACCTATTATTTCTAGAATGCTATACAACCCCCGAACTTTTATTAAAACTATTCCAGCAAAGTTTACAAATTTCTATAGTAAATTTTCTACTCTACATATTTAACACAACATATTTTAAATATTTTGTCTTTTTAAAATAAATCAAAAATAATTTAGTTTGCAAAGTTAATTATTATAAACTTACAACTTACTATTATTGAAACAAACCATCTTCCGAGAAAGAATCGTCTTGAAATGGAAACTACAATTTAAATTTATTAGCTACCATCGAATTACCGAAATCCGGATGGACTATACGGTTGAATGTTCTTCATCATGATCTTTGGTGCTGGAACATTAGGGAAATTGGATTATTTCCTTAAAATAAAATACCTTGTGGTTACCAACTTGAAAGCAAATACTAGTATGAATTATGATTGACATGACCCCTACTTCCGAACATGAAACTTAGAATATGGCAGTAGATTTTTATAGTCACACTATCAATGATACCAATTAGGTCAAATAATTGTTTTTTTCCGAAATCGTCACTAAAGTACAAAAAAATCGGCAGTAAGGTAAATAAAATCGGCACTAAAGTAATTCATTATACGACAATTTTTAAGTTCACATTTCCGCCGGTAGAGATGTGTAAAATGTATGTAAATTTTAGAATCGCGCATGCGCGGTGGAAACATTTGACATAAAAAAGAAAACAGCTGATTACATTTGCTACTTAAAGAACGTTATAAAATTGTCAGATTTTGTTCAAATTTTATCGCCTCTGCAACACATTCGTCATAAAAGTCAAATTTTAGTGCCTTGCTACATAAGTAACTATTGTAACTGCATTTTTTTATATAGAAATCAAAAATATCGATTGGCTCATATGATGCCAATTAGAAATCAAGAGTTGATATTCATTACTCGTAATTGCAACATTCTATCAAATATTTAATAATAATAAAGAAAGTCTCCAAGTTTGTCTTATATAGAGTCAGTTTGTTCCATTACTTATAATTGGAATCTCAGAACAAGTGTTTCCCGCAGAACTTCACGTCGCCCCGTTACTAATAAACGTGACAGAAAGTATGAAATGTAAAAAACTTTCAACAGAAAAATTGAAATAACTATACCTTGCAGAAAAAAACAATTAGATAACTCTGTTTTCTAAAATGTTTCGTAAAAAATAAACTTGTAAGTATACTGTTTACACATAGTGTATGTGGATGTTTTTTTCCCGTTTCCTCAAACTAAACAACATGCACTCTCTCTTTCTAGAACCAATGCTTGAATCGATCGGATCAAAAAACAATTTAAATAAAAGTTGGCTATAATAATTGAATGTGTGAAATGCATATTTTTGTAAATATTCTAAGAATGGAAAAACAAATTAAGTAGACGTCTCTCTTGGCTGGAAAGATATTGCCCAAAATCTAATCAGATTTACGGACGGACCGTCAGCCAGTATCCAGACAGAAATTTTTTTCTTCATTATACTACTTCTATTCGTCGTTCCAATACCAACAAACGTAAAAAAAATGTATCGAAACTGTGCAGCAACATAAAACGTTTTGCTCGATAAGTGTGTTAATATTGTACAATATATGCGGCCGGCCGCACACCGGAGGCGGCGTAACTGTCAGCGACGAATTTTCTGGAGGCAAATACGTAGAAGAAACATTATTTGATTTCCCACGTTTACTTTGTATTCGAGAAAAATGATTTGTAGCAAGTTGTTTTGTCGCTTCCGGTGTGGGACCGGCCTAGGATGGGTTGTAATCAAAAATTTTATTTTTTTCTAAAATTGTACACTAAACAAAACCAAAAAACTGAAACTACATAAAAACAATTATTCATATAATCTATGGTTTAAAAAAAGCTATTAGAATTGTGGAGTTGACGTCTCCACCCCTTCGCAATCAACACAAATTCTACATCCGTATATTACGAATGGAACGCGGAAATCAAACAAACGATTGCAATTAAGGAAACGCTGACAGCATTTTTTAACGACCTTGCTTACAAAGCAAACTAACCTACTTTGCACGTATAAAACGAAGTAAGTACTATAACAGAAATCAGTCTAGAAGTCGATCAGTCACAGTCACGGTCGACAGTCATGGGTAGTAATTAGTCGGTTAGTCATGGATGAACAGTCAAGAAGCAGCAATCAATAACTCTCAGTCAGAGTTCCACCAACATCAATTGAAGTATTGACCCGAATTCGAATCCATCAGTCCAGTTCAACTTGGCTTGCGATTTTCAGCGCGACACGTGATACCACGGTATCAGGTATCACCACGCAGCATATAGTACGCTAATTACTATGTTGCTGACCTACACCGCTTTCATTCATAATTGTAAATAGTACAGCTTGATTACGGTATGTGTAAATAATAAACGCTACCAAAACCCACTCGACTCGAATTTTTCTCTGTCGACTCTTCGCGCGCCTAGATATACACCCTAAACGCTACAAAATTAATAAACACATTTTACAGTGGCGGCTTTGTCCATATGGTCATTTGGTCAATGACTCCCAAAAATGTTGACAATATATAAAAAAATATTCATTATTACGTGTTTTATTAAAATAGGTAAAATTAAGTCGGAAGCACAATAACTTAAAATTTATCGGCCGTCGTTCGTAATCATCCTTCAACCTTGGGCTGGCGTAAAAGCGAATTGTCCCTCATTGAATTAGATCTACCCGAAAACCTCGAAAACGTGCAGCGCCTGAATAAACGCGAATGTCCGAAACAATAACCAACCTTGGGTCATGAGCCCGATCCCAGCAGTTTACGTTGACTTTGTATATGTCCCCCTCCCATACAACTACGCTCCGATTTTGATTCGATTTTTCGCGTGTTTTAAAATCAATTTAAGAATTTATATTGATATGTTTTACTGTTGTTGTGTTGTTTTGTGAAAATACTATTTTTGATTCACGTGTGCATGCGCTATAATAGAAAATGTCTGTAGTGCAGAAAATTAAACAACTAAAAAGTGCTAAGCAAACCTGAATCTTTATACAATTAGTTGAGTCTAAGGCAAATGGTCGTCCTTTGCCAGAACTAAGTTTACGACAGACTAGCAAAGACAAAAATAATAGATGCTTCATCGAAACTTTCGCAAGGTAATGTACGATTTAGCTAACTGGATATGTGGTTGTGAAGTATCAAATATAGTTTACTGTTTTGTTTGTTTATTATTTTCTTAAGACTCACTCGGACTCATGATAGTCCAAATCTGTGTCAGAGATTTAAAACATTTAAAGAGGTGGTAAAGAAAAGATGTTTATTCAAAAACAACACATGAAATGTCTGTAACTTTGCAACTGTGAAAATGCTCATATTCTGCACATTAGCCAGACATCGCTTATAGAAAAATCCTGGTGATTTAAATGAGAATGTTTTGAAAATCGTTATATTTTGAATAAAAATCGAGATTGTAGCAAAATTTTGCGGTGCATTTGAGTTATTTATCTTTTTTGGCATGCGTCATTTTTTAAATTAATTTTTAACTTTCGTATGATTTTGACTACGAGCCACTACTGCGTTTAAAATTAACGATGGGAAGAATGAAATAAAATTGTTTCTCAACAATAACTTGGCCACAATATGATTAAGATTTTGATGTCATTAACTATGGCGCATAAATATCCTGTAAAACTTACATGTTTGGTCTAAAATAAAATGTGATGTTTTCAGAATAGTACACGATTCGCAGATCATGTGTTTCTAGAAAGTATATTTATTACAATAAATTTGATTACTGTATTTGTCAAGTCCATCTCGTGGTGGTAGTTACACTGACTTTGCTTAGCCATACTTCACACATGTGAAGACCAGTTTTCTGCGCCAGATGGTGGTTAATGATTATGCATGAGGTGCTTTTGAAAATCTGGTAGTTAGTTACTCTTATGGTGTCAAATGAAAGTTATAAATTAGTCTGGTATAACTGCTGCTGCTGGGGGACCATCGCTGAATTTCATGATGTTAGCTAAAAATTATGCAATAATCTGTACCAATAAAATTGGACAATAAAAGAAAAATAGTTTTGGGTTGCCTAAACAATCAATATTTCTACGCTTTGACACTAATACGCTAAAAGGGAGAGTCATTATCAAAAGCAACCCAAAACTCTGACCCCCAATAAAAGCATTTTGAACATTATATTATGAACAAAATAACAACAGGAAGCCAATAAAATAAAGATGATCCAAATTACTACTTTATATTGAAAGAGAATTTTCTCGTACCAAGAAACATGATTTCTGATATGAGAGCGCTAAAAGCGCAATAAGTTTAAAGGCAGTGCTTTGATACTTAAACCATCTTGGTCACTTAAAAAAAAAAAAATAAAGTCACTGAAAAAACAGTTCACAAATGCTAGTTCCCTATGACCTGTTTTTCAAGAGCACCACCCTGTACATCACATTTTAACAACGATGATTTCATAATTTTTGTTAGAATTAAATAATAAGTTAATTTTTGTGTTTTAGTTTAGAAAATACAGTGCATCTAAAGGCGAGGGTTAATAAAATACACCGCTTTGTGTTATCACGGCCTAAAGTTTTATGTTGTTATTTCTAATGGCAGGTGCGAGGGTAGTTTGAAAAAAAAAGCAATATCTTTTTAACCATAATACCGAAGAATCTGTAGTGTCTTGTTAAACAATTGATCAGCGCAAAATAGCCGTGAAGGGTCATACATTTGGTATTTATGACACCCCCACAGACTTCAGGCAACCCACGCGCCACCCGATGACTCTGGCGTATGATAACTCTGTCGGAATGAGGCGGGGGGGGAATACCGGTCTGTCACTTCGCTGGAATGCAGTTAGCCTCCCACAAACGTGCGCCTGGGGGAAATTCAGGGAAGCTTCCGCAATGATTTAGATTTTTGTAGGGGGGAGTTTTTACAAATGCCGCTACACCAATGAGTTTCAAATAAAACCAAACACGTGCATGTAGGTGCTGCCAGGGATTCTGTAATTACTACTAATTATGGCCTTTCTTCGATTCTGCAGGGAAATTCCCATATAGTCTGGGTTACTGCTGTTTAGCTCTTTCGTAATGCCGAGAGTTCACACATCAGGCATACTAGAGATTTCTAAAAACACACTCCATTTAGCCACTCAAACGCTTCTGCTTATTCTTTCCTGCACTCACAAGAAATTTCGTAATATTCAATAATACTGTCGAAGCTTCTAGTGAACTACAACTGAAGCGCGAGCACTTCTAGTACAAATAATACACAAACACACATTCAAACCCGCGAACAGATGATGACATTAACGTCGTCAGCACCCAAGTTTTGTCGAAACAGAAAAGAAACATCTGTACTTTGTATTTACAAGCTTCTGCGCCGCGTTTTACTTGGCTTTATCGACACGTGTGTTTCGCGATTAAAGCTGTCGCTTGATAGCGCTATGCACTTTAAACGCACACATGTCGCTGGCAGCAATTAAGAATGTTGTATTTTTTAGTTTATACTATTCATACGTGTCAATGGTTTTTTATAATGAGATGTCGTAAGACACACATTTTGCTTATGTTCACAGGTTCACGAGAGTGCAGACCAACGCTGTCTTGTACAGCTGTATACCGCACTTGGCGCGGCACCTGATAGAGCCCATAATAAGAGCAAAGAAATGCGACATCAGTGTCTTTGCTGCGCGTTATGCTTGCACAAGCGAGACGATCGCGATCGACACACGTGTGTTTCAAGCATTAAAGCTGTCACTTAGATAGCGCTAGGCAATTTAAACGCACACATGTCGTTGCTAAATTAATTGTTGGCATTTTTCTTAGTTTATACTATTCATACGTGTCAATGTGTTACACGAGATGTCGTAAGACACACATTTTGCTTTATGTTCATGGCAATCCACGAGAGTTTAAAAGACCAACTGCCGTCTTGTAAGTTAGTATACCGCACTTAAGTATACACCTCTGATGAGCTCATAAAAGAGCGCGAAATGCGGCATCAGGTGTTCTTTCGTTGCGTGTTATGCTTCTGTACAAGTTTTACTTGGCTTTATCGACACACGTGTTTCAAGCATTAAAGCTGTCGCTTAGATAGCGCTATGCACTTTAAACGCACACATGTCGTTACAATTAACTGTTGGCATTTTTCTTAGTTTATACTATTCATACGTGTCAATGTTTTACACGAGATGTCGTAAGACACACATTTTGCTTATGTTCTATTGCTCCACGAGAGTTTAAAAGACCAACTGCCGTCTTGTACAGTTGTATACCAAAACTTAAGGTTATACACCTCTGATAGAGCTCATAATAAGAGCGAAATGCTGACATCAGGTGTTCTTTCGTTGCGCGTTATGCTTCTGTACAAGTTTTACTTGGCTTTACTCGACACACGTGTTTCGTTAAGCCAGTTAAAGCTGTCGCTTAGATAGTGCTAGCACTTTAAACGCGCCACATGTCGTTACTAAATTAACTGTTGGCATTTTTCTTACCGAAATTTGGAAGTATTAGACCTATTAGGCAATCGTCAAAGTTTGCAAATTATACATAGTTGCTTCTTCACAATCTATTCTGGAACTTGGAAAATGCTTATATAATATTAACATCACACAGTCCAATTATGATTTTAAGATGGCCGGCATACAGAGGCATGAGAGAGGCCACGCAAGAGAAATTGTCAGTTAAAACCAAAATGTCACGGTATTGAGATGTTGGTTCAAATGGTCCGAGGAAAACTGAAACATCGTCGCCTTGATAAGTGACGTCCTCGGCTGACATGATCGCGGAAGAACGTCGCTAAGAGTTTAGCTGGCTGTGCAGATTGATTTTCAAATAAACTTGATCAATGCAAATGATTGGAGAAAGGATCATATTACCAGGTTATTGTGCGCTATATAAGATCTTATGGGGCTGCGTCCCTAAGTCCATTTATATATCTTCTTTTATTAACTACCTTCACCGGGTCTACGCAGACTAGAGTGGAGCAAATGAAAGGGTTAATTGGGCAGAATGGCACCAAACAACGCCCCTAGTGACGAGTCTCACTCGCTTGCTGGCCCACGATGGGCCGAAGGAGGGTCTGATGGATGCGTGGGAGAACGTAAAAATCCAACATTTTGTAGGAACGCAACACAGCCCTCATCACCGAAGGAGTTGCGATATGGGGGTGCAATGTGTTATGGTTGATCACCCTCTGGTCTTTATTGACGGCAACCTTAACGCAGATGGTTATATTGTTAATGGGCCATAAACTGCGCTGGCCTTCCATATCTTCAGGAGCTGCAAAATACCCACTTTCCAGCAGCCCAGTACGGCGGCGCTACAACACGGCTTTTTGAAAAGAATCTAACATTGCTGCCTCCCATGGTCGCTTCGGTCCGCCTGATTTATCGCCATACAATTGAACATGGTATGATATGATTGGTAGGCGACTGCGAATTTACCGCACTCTCAGGAGGCACTTACACGATCTTCAACAATGATTCAAGAAGCTTGGGATGGTTATACTCACAAGCAGCTATAGATCACTTGATTGCTAAGAGCATGCCAAGCCAGGTGATGAGTGCATCGGGACAGAAGTGGCGGAGCAACTCACTATTGAAAAACTTGCTGTGGCGGTGTTGATAAATCTTTAAATGGATTGTCACTCCTCATGTTTAATGAAAATAGACGCTTGGACTAAAATCGTTCAACAACTTCTTGTGTTAGAATATATTGATGTATTTCTCTCATATTCTAGTATAATATATACGTACTATTCATTCAAG